>JAVJIF010016367.1:0-122159 GCA_038442645.1 Agave tequilana
GACCAATGAGATTGGCCTGTAGGCATGTTTGTATTGACACTTTTTGAGTGGGCACACATCCTATCATTAGAGTTTATAGACACGATCCTTCAGTGGGGGCACATCCCATCATCAGAGGAATCATGTTTTTGCCTCCGAGTGTGGGAAATCCCATCATCAGGGTGTATGATGGATGGATGTCACAACCACCTCTGAGTGGGGGAAATTCCATCAGAGGCGTTCTCTTGGCTGCCTCCGACTAGAGAAAATCCCATCAATGTTGTGTGTGGACAGAAGGCTGCACTGCAAAAAGTTAAGAGCATAAAATAGCATTTTATTCAAATAATGTAGTATATAGGGACAGGATTGGAAGGATGTACACTGTATGAAAGGAGTTCGGGAACTTAGTCAATTATTTTGTACCTTGGGTGATCATTCTGCTCGCTAGGAGGATGTTATTTGCTGTCTGGAAATCGCCTTGGAGTAAGGACGTACTCCTTGGGGAAGCCCCGTTGGATGAGTTCCTCTAGGTACCTTCACAGGGCCCAATAGTAGATGATTTTTGTATCTTTTGCACTCAAGTAGGAGCAATATTGCTCCAATCAGGGAGCGAGGGATCGTGCTGGACTAGTGTCAAGCGTCTGACCCCCGTTGATTCTTGAAGGTGTTAAACACTTCATTGATCAAAAGTGTTTGTGGAGTGAAGTATTCCACTAGGCTATAACTTCAGAGCTCTTGGCGAGAGGATAGGGAGCGCCAGCTTCTTGTAAGGAGGTTGCCCTCAGGGCCGGTCTAGAGCATGGTCAAGAGCTTCACACGGTGGACTTTGCTAGGATTTGTAGAATGATTGGAGGAAGCCTTCATTGTCTCTTCAATTGGATGTAAGGTTATGCTCGAGAGAGTACCTCACTCATCCTAGCGACATTATGCTTCAGGAGATGATTGTACAGGGTGTGATTGACCTACAGCCAAGGTTCTAAATATCAGATATCGGGATCGCATCGGATGGATTTTTCATATCGGATATCGGATATCGGGGGAGATATCGAAATACGCGCGCATATCGGGTGTTCATATCGAACACTATATATAATGAAATATTGATAACTGAAAATTGGTTTAGTGTCATAAAAATCATCTACCAAATAAAATGATGTAATATGCATGCAAAATATTAAAATATAATATACATTTGCATGCACTCATGCCATAAATAAGTTATTTCATAGAATTTAAATATAAAATTAAAAGTTATATAATCTACTTACCTGAAATCAATGAACGAAAGGATAATAAAAGAGATGAAGTCCTTTCTTCTTTAAATTTGAATGAGACTAACAAGCAAAAGAAATAACTATTATTAAAAAACATAAAACAAACGAGATCTTAACTCTAGTAGAATCTCAAGTAAAAAATAACATAAATATCACAATATGATCACATGATAAATTGATATATAAAGTTAGAAAGCAATAATCAAGACTATCAAGTATATGTCAAAAGTAACCCAGGTACTAAACAAAGTATTTAATCATCAGATGATATGTCAAACCAAACCAAATCTTAAGCAATCATATGACAACATAAAGCATAATGTATTTTTAGACAATAATAATGGAATCATTGCATAAATTCGAAGATCTAATCTTCATTTTCTGACTCAGACTGTGTGGTGTTCGAATCCGATAACGAATCCAATTTTTCTGATGATCCTGAGTCCTTTTCCCTTTCCCTTTGGATGATGAAGTGCCATGAGTTATTTTTGCTTTCTTCAAAGCTCTTATTCTTGAACTCGTCCGCAGTGTGGGTCGACTCCCGTGGCTATTTCAACTTGCCTCCGTGTCGTCACCTCTCTAAAAAAAAACTCATCATCACCATCTTCAACCGATCAGAATAAGGCACATTTGAAGACTAAAATAATTAAGCCATTCGGTAACCTTACCATCCTCTATAATACAGCATCAACATAATCATGCCATCTTTTTTCAAATTTTTCATTAAGTTGGGCATTGAATTTGACATAGACTAAGTATTTAATTTTTCTTGACTTAGCCTATTCCTTTTTTTTATGGATCTATAAATAAAAAACTGAGCCTAATTAGAATTAGTAATTAACAACATGAAGAAATTAGAAAAGTTTCTTGCTACATTGTGATTTATGTACCATCTCAAAGACACTTCAGCTCTTTCCAAAACCCGATGAGCTAATAGTCAATCCTAATATTCTAATTGCCATTATATTTAAATCTGGATTTGTGGCCTGATGCATTTGCCACCAGTTTAACTAGGCAACAAACATAATAAATATCATTAGAAAAAAGCAATTCTCACAATTCAATAAATAGTGATCCATAAATTATTTGTATTTTAAGATAGCCTGGATCAAGGAAAAGACTCTTCATTTGTTGAATCACCATAACCCTTCTGATTATCCAGCTTTATTTTAATAAAGAGGCAACTGTGCACTAATCCAATCTTATATTTCATGATCATTCCTATATATCTTATACAAGCAATCGGTATATACACCCAAGAAAGCTCCATTCTTATCAATGGCTTCTTTTCTTTGAAAATAAAGGAAGGATTTAAAAAGTGCCCAGCCAAATGTAAAAGGGACTTTAATTTGGCATCCCATCTTTGTCAATGATTAATCCTATGCGACGACATCTCTTCACCTTATGTTTAAGTTTCACATCAATCTCATTCCTTGCCATCTCCAAGTCACCATACAACTATCCCATAGATGGTATATCACTATCAGCTCAATGAAGAACCATCACCAGTGGCTTAAATGCATTCAATGCGAGGGTTACATTATCCCAAAATTGGCGACTATTGATAATCTTGTACACCTACATAGTTAATCAAAGTAGATATTACTAATTTGCAGTAAATTAAATGAAAAAATGAGACTTTAAGTTAAATTTGTAACCTTTTTCCCATGGCTGTACTTGCTTGCTTCATATTCTCTTCCAATGGGTAGAATTAATCATCCTTTTCAAAACTTTTCTTCTTATTTTTAATTCTTTGTAAGGAGAGAAAAGTAGTGAAAAATCTAGTGAACCTGGGCCTAATGAGGGTCACCTCCTGTATACTTCCTCATCCAATCAGAGACAAAGCATGACTATATATAAATATGGTGACCTTCCTAGCCATAATAATGGCACTCCGGGTCGGTTAATTTGTGAAATGTCTTGCAACATAAGATTAATAGTGTGTGCCCTACAAAATGTCCAAAATATGTGCAGACATCTTACATCTAACAATTTTGACACCACTATATTATTTCTTGCATTATCTGTCACCACTTGTACCACACATTCTTCTTCTAACTTCTCAGTGGTGGTGTTGATCAAGTTATATATAAAACCCACCATAGATGTCCTTAGAAGTGCTCTCCGATTCATAAAA
This sequence comes from Agave tequilana, assembly GCA_038442645.1. Lineage (NCBI taxonomy): Eukaryota > Viridiplantae > Streptophyta > Magnoliopsida > Asparagales > Asparagaceae > Agave > Agave tequilana. Next base: position 3,391 of record JAVJIF010016367.1, read on the forward strand.
CATGATACCTGAATAATAATTTAGCACCAAATTCATATTGCTCCTTCCCCTTTTGATCCGTCCATGCATCACTCATAAGAGAACAACCATGAATCTTGCAAGATTCTAATAAATTCCCTAGTGATTCGTTTTTTGCGGCCACCTCTAATGGGAGATATTTTTATCCAAACTCATAGGCCAATGGAACTTTCAAACCCTTCCCATACTTTCCAGCTGCTTTCATGATTTGTCTCCAAAATAGAAACTAACAATGTTAAATGGCACCGCATTTTCAAATTTATTTCAGTAATCCATTCACATGCATCTTCTCTAGCCTTCTTCTTCCAATGTTGATTAAGGGTTTGCACTTTCTCACCCTTCCTATTATTTTTTCGGCAATGCTTGTGTGTACACATGTCTATCCATTGGTCCTTTGTTGCAGCTAGTACTACTCTCAGAAAATAAGCAATTATTATCATCGATTACCACCTCATCTTTTTTAGTTTGTAGCTTTTGTTCTTTTGCCTCCTTCGACAACCTATTTGTCTCCAATGATGCGCGTGCTTTGGTCTTCACATCATCGGAGACTTTTGTATACGGTAGACAATTTTCTTTTTCATGTGCCAAGTGTTACTTAAATGGCTAATCCCTCCACTAACCTTATGATAACTTGCACCTCACTCTGGCACCAACTTTTTCACTATGCTCCAAAAAAGGATCTTTACTGAACTTGGGAACCTCTTTGTTATAAGGACTGCTAGCATTAGACTTCGAAACCATTCTAACAAAAATTAACCAAGTAAACATAAAGCAAATAAAATTTAATAAAGAAACATAAAGTAACTTTAACTTAAGCAACAATTAAACATAAATTTCATCTTTGCTATTTTTTTTATTCTTAGTTTATGAAGTGGCTAATGAAAATAACATAAATTCTTGCAGGTTCACAGGTTCACAAGGTTTGCAAGTGGCTAATGGAAATCATAGCACGAAAAGCAAGGTAAACGGTTGTAATTTCATGATGAAATGATTGTAATTTCAGTAATGAAATGATTGTAATTTCAGCTGTAATTTCAGTTGAGAATCTAATTTATAATATTAGCAATGAAATGATTATAATTTTAGTTGTAATTTCAATTGTAATTTCAGCGAAATATATAAACTATATATGGGAATATATCGCTGTAATTTCAGTTAGTAACTTTAAGGATTGAGGAAATAAAACAAAGCAATTGTTTCTTCATGACATCTGCACAATCAATTTTATTTATATAGTTCAAAGATGATTAACTTAGTAGTCCAGTGATCCAATTGATCATTCATTAACAAGTATGAATACAAGAAAATATATGTTTTAATCTTAAACTAAAAACAAAACATCCTAACAAGAACAACAGAGAAGCATCATGTTTTTTTTTCCAATCAACAATAATTATCCTAAATATTTGATCCAATCATATACCAACCAAGTTAAAATCCCATAAAATAACCAATTGTACATAACTCCCAATCAGAAAACAAAATCGTAAATCATTTTCCATATCAAATCCATAGTATTCCACTAAAATTCATCATACAATCAAATACTAAAAACAAAGCACCAAAGAAAGAAAATTAAAGATCAGATCCCAAAAAAGAAAGAGAAATCAAAGCTTCCTAAAGTTTCTCAGATCTGAATCGTTGGAGCTCGGGGAGGTTCTTCAAAGCTCGAGCGAGTCATCAGAGCTCAGCGTAGGTCTATGGAACTGAGGGAGGTCGCCAGACCTCAGGGGGTGCAAGGGAGGTCGGGGAAGATCCTGGAGACTCGTCAGAGCTCAAAGAAGGTCACAGAGTTCGTCGGTACTTAAGGACGATCGTCGGTGCTTAGAGCAAGCAAGGGAAGGCATCAAACGTTGAAGAAGATTGAAGGGAGGAGAGGGCAGCGAGGGTCGCCATCGCACTCACAGAGAGCTCAGCATCGAAGAGAGAATATCGAGCCCTAATTCCCCCCAAAAATTTTTTATATACGCTGATCAGAAATTGGGTCGGGTTCGGTTTCTAAGAAGTTCGGTTAAATTCAAACCCAAACAACAGCCTCCATATCGGCCGAGTTATCCTAAATACATATTGGGCCGATAACACGACTGATATCTCAAAAATCGGCCATCAACTACTATTGCCGATAAGGCCAAGTGATTTTGCCAAAAATATCGGGTGAGGTCAAATTTTGAGATCTCGGCCAATCTATCAGCCGATATTTAAAATAGTGCCTAAAACCCGCTAATGAATGCGGGTACAGAAACCTCCTTACCACAATTGGAGACTTTGACCAGCTGGCTCTGAAAGAAACTTTGAGTTGTCTCCTAGCCTCATCTTGACAGAGAGAAGGTGGTGGCTGCTTCTCTTAAATTCTTGCCGAGGGGCGTACTGAACGACAAAGGCCTCAGTCACCACTGAAAAGTTGTGGAGAGAGCACGTGACAGAGAGTAGAACAAATTCTGATACTGCGCCCTTTAGGCTTGAAGGGAATGTGAGGCACATGATTGGGTCATTGTAAGAATAGAGCACCATTTCGTCTTGAGAGTGGCGGATGTGTTGAACGAGATCGCTCGCTCCGATGTAGCTGTCAAAAGTGGGCCTAGAATTTTCTCAGAAATTCAAACTCCTGGATCTCTTTAGAGAGAAGAGAGTCATGGAGGCGATAGTCAGGATCAGGTATTGAGGCAGCTTGGTCTCCACGATTTGCCTCTAGATCAGCTCATCAGGACATGGAGAATTGGGGATCTTCTGCCCTCGGGATCGCCCTCTGCTTGAGTGTGTTGTTTTGGAGGGCTGCGACTTAAGTCTGGAGCTGTTGCTTGAGTTGCTTCAGCTCTTCTTGCTCATGGAGGGTGTTCTCACGGTTGAACGCCATTTGTTCTCTTGCTCACAATCAGATTCTTGTCGTTGATTCTTTATTTGCTCTTTCATCTTGTAAAGCGTCTAAAAGAGATGGTCTTCTTGTTGTTGAGACAGTCGGGCACTAGCAGAAGATTCTAGCAGTAAGATGGATCTAGTGCCTTCAGGATGTAGTTGATTGCTGATTGGTCGGGAGGTTGTGCCCCCCAGTGGTTGCAATAGATTTGTGTTTGGAGGTTGCGTTATCGATGGCAAGATTTCGTGGAACCATTATCGACGATGAGAGGTTTTTTGGAGAAAGGTTATGGGGAAGAAATATCTTGAGTATAGGAACTCAGATCTCACTAAAAGCACCAAAATACGGTGGAAGATTTTTCAGCACGATTGATCGAGGGACCATTTTTGCACCAGGGGAATAAGGGTAGATGCAGAAATATGTGAACACAAAAAAGTGAAGACACAGGATTTTACGTGGAAAATAAATTTGAGAAAAATCATGAGAGGAGGGGAGAATTCATTATTTTAAAGAGATTACAACTGAGCTAATACTCTATTTACAATCACATGTTTTGATACAATTTTTGTTTGAAGTGGTTTGGAATGGATTGTCTCTTTAGACTTCTTTGGCCTCATTTCGTATCCTTTTCTTAGGTCCAGTTCTCAGCATACAAATTCCCTAAGAGTCATAATTTGTGGTGCAGTTCATTCAAATTTTCATAACTGTATGATTAACATGTTGGGATTTCTCTGTAACAACTCGGATTATGTTTTTGATTGTTGGGAGGGATTTCTGTTGCCTTCTGTAAACTGTCTGGGTTGGAGTATGGACTGTTGCAATGTTCAACACATGCGATTACCTGACGGTGTAACAGACTCCATGACTTAAGGAATCCTGCTGGCTGGGTTGTCGATAATAAATGAGGTCAGTCGTTGAGCTGCCCCACTCAGAATATCCTACTCGGAGTGGGAAGAATCGTCCTCGGGGTGGCGGTGGAATCCTTGAAGGAGGAATGACCTCGAGAGCACCTGAGTGATGCTTAGGACTATGCTTAGAATATAAGACCTTGAGATAGTGGGATCCTCGGAAGAAGATGTGACCACAGGAACTACTGTATGGTGCTTCAGGAAAATGCTCTGCTAGCGGGTCTTATCGCCTGTCTCAGAAATCTTGACAAAGTGTGATACGTGTCACGATCTTGGTGTAGGTCAAAATCTGACCACTACACTATCTTGCTACTTTCGCCTTTATTATATTCACAAATTGTGAATTTTTATTATTATGGTACTGTCTTTGTTTGTCACATTAATAATGCATCTATTTTTGTGTACATTAATTTACCCATAGTTCTTCATATATTTTTTTTTATTTTTGAAGCATAAAACTTGACATCTATTAAGTTTATTGATGCATGTTACATTGTAATTATTAGCCTTATTTACTATTTTGTATAAGTAGTTATTTAGACATGTGACTAATGATCATAAACTAATTACATGCATTGTCATATTCACTTATATTCTTATCTATTCACCATTTTAACAATTATCTATTTAACTATTTTTTGTAAATTACCACTAATTATGAGACTTTATTAATTATTTTGTGTCAATCAACACTTCTTACAATTGTCCGCTGTTTCTTTTGTATAATTATTAACTTCTTGTTTTGTTATTAGTGACAGTATTTCTCCTTATTTTTCTTTAAATCACTTTACTTAAATGTGCTTATTATCTTATTGACACGTTAATTCTTAGTTTTTAGTACTAAACGGTTTTCAGTACCAAACAGATTGGATGTCACATAGGTTAAAGATATACATACATATATTATTCACTCAGTAATATTGAGTCTACTTAGGAATCTATCATCTTTCATTTGAATCCCATCCTATGCCTATTATGGATTCATGTCTATTCCTTATCTACCCTTTCCTTATCTACCTTGCTCCTCTTTATCAATCCCTGCCTTACTCAAATTTTGAAGACGAATTTTTTATCAGGTGGGTATAATGTAATATCCCTATTTTATAATACAAGATTTAATAATAAATAATAGTATCTTAATATGTAAATATAATTATGGTGTGAGGTATCATTATTAATTATTACTGATTATTATCATTATTAATTATAAGGTATTATTAATATATAATTGTATTAATTATCTAGTATTTAGAATGATATCATTTTTCACTTTTCTTCTTTCTCTTTCATTTTTCTTTTTCCTCAGCCCAGCCCGCTTCTCTCTCTTTATTTTGCTTCAATTTTTTTAATGAGCTCAAAGCCCAGACTCATACACTTATTACATTTTTCTTTCTCATTTTTCTTTATTCTGAGCCTAAGCCCAGCCTAATAAGCCCAAAAGTTAAGTTATTATTAATAGGGTTTAGGTTGTCATAGCCAAATCCAATAAGAAACACAACCCAAATAGAATACTTCTTCTATCTCTTTATTCCTTTAAATTCATGAATACCCAAGGATAAAAATAAAGGAAATTATTTTTAATTTGTTCAAATTCTTCCCTATTCTAAAACATATCCAAATGAACTTTAAATTTATAGATAAACATTCAAATTTTTGGGTAAAACTAAATCCTAACTCAAAACTAATTCAAACTTAACCTGAATACTAGAAAAATATGATAAAAACTCACCCTGTAAATATAATCAAGATTAATTGACAAAACCCTAAAAATAATCTACTCTAGGAGGGAGAAGGAGGCATTCACCAAATTGAGGATTGGATCTTAATCAACAAATAGGCGAGTACCTAGAAAGCTTTCTCTTTCCTTGACTTTAATCTAATCGATATCATTCCTAGGATATTCTCATTAGTCTTAACTTGTTCTAATCATGATAGAATCACATTCTTTACATAATCATGCATCAAGAATTACTCATTACTTATAATTTGTATGCACCCATGCAAAATATAAATTTGATTTATGAAGTTGATTCATAGTCTCAGATGCATCTCTTTTACATATTTGTTGTATATCCATCAAATGACTGTGTATCTTAGTATTAGATACAAATATTCATCCTTGAATAAAGTATCTGCGTAATGGGCTTTACCTAATTACAGTGAATTTAATAAAACAGCTTGTCGCTTAAATGCTTTTGTATAGAAAGTTAGAATCTTATGGAACCCTATTTAAAATAATAATAAGTTTATTTAGTACTAATAGATGAATTAATACAGATTGCATTATAGCCTTCGTCTCAGCAGTGAGGACAAAGTTACTAAATTAGAGGAAGAAATATGATTGCCCAATGTGAACTCAGCCCAACTCAAAACTCAAGGTTGATTATTAGACCCATTGAGAAAAAAAAAACGTGCTGCATGCTGGCACAATTTGAGAACTTTATCCTTTTTTCTTTATTATTTCCTTCCTTTTCATATGAGAGAATCTGAACTTGTATTTTGAAATTTAAAAATGGTTTTATCTATGTACTTATATGATTAAAGCTTATTCTTAAATCAAAAGAAATGGTACATGCTTACTCCAATGACATGTGACTTTATAATATATTATGTTATCATCCTTGTTGGTTAAAAGGTTTAAGTTATAGTCTTTGTTGGCTAAAAAGTTTAAGTTTTAGTCCATTTACCTCTAATGGACTTGTTTACATAATAGTTCTATATACATATTTCTGCATAATAAACCATCAAACTTTTGATATTAGTTTACAGCATAATAAACCCGGGGGATCAGACCGCTCGGGTGAGGGGTAAGGGGTAGAACCCGATTTTGGGTTGAATTCCTTGTGCATGGGGGGCCAATCCACAGGAGGGTAAGGATGGGGGTGTTTGCGAAGCGGGTCCCTTGAGCATGTTGCACACGACTTTAGTCATCCACAGACTCAACGAGAATGTGAGGCGATGCGAGACTCAGAGCCCACATGTAGGTCATTATGCTAGCGGACGCTTGGCATTGCAGCGCCCAAGGTGGATGTCGCAAATGACGAGTTGCCATTGTGCACGTGCAACCAAGGATCTCTCGTGTTGACAAGAGACAGGGTGCTTCATCTTTCGTGCAGCGCCAACTCATCAATCCAACAACTAACATAAAGTTTAGAAATTAAGATTAAGATGTGCTAAGATTCCTCAATACTACCGCTATAGCAAATTGCTATGTGGGTCATGATCCATAATGAAGGATTGCGATGAAAGTGTTAAGTATTCTTTTAAGTTAACTAAAACCGGTTTAAGAGTTTCTTTTTAGTTTTGAAAAGAGAGAAAAAACTGAGTTAAGTTAGAAGAGTAGAAATTAAAGAGGAAGATGGTTTTGAAAAGTAAAGAAAAGGAGAACTATGTTAAAAGATAAAGAATCAAAAGAATAAAGAAGATTGTGTTGGTTTTTTTTAAATAATTTTTAAACAAAAAAGTTAAAAAAAAGAAGAAAATAAAGGTATACTTTCCTCTTTTGGATGATTACTTTACCTCTGTTCGTCGGTGAAGGTTTACCTTTAATTGGAGGTGATCAGCGCATAGCCCATAAGAGTTGATTCGAGTCTCTTCCATATTATATCATCAAAACACATAAGTTGAAATGATACAGATTGAAACTAAGAACCTATCATCATGAGCTATCGGTGGCACTCGTATAGAGAAGGCGATGCCGATGCTATTTTAATCACTTGGATTGCAATAAATTTCAAAAGAAATGAAGTAAAACAAGAAGGAAAAGAACACAAAAAGTAAACTCTAATTAAATTGAAAAATAATAAAAAGAAAGAAGAAGATTACACATGTATCACTCTCAATACATTTCTTTATCTCTTTCTCTCATGAATCTCTTCTCTAACCTAAGTTTCCAAATAAATAGAAAATAAATAATAAAAGAGAAAATCAAAGTTAAACTAAAGCAAAACCCCAACCCTAAGCTCACTACCAGCGTTCGTCTGAACTGGTGGTATTTATAAAAGAAATGAACTATTAAGAAGAGTATGAAGATAGGGGGAACAAACGCTTCCCCAACTAACACAACTATGTCACAAAGCCATAGCCAGAGCTGTGGATCCGTGGCAAGGATCTGGCCATTGAGCTAGATCCGGAGCGCATGAATCAGTGCTTCTATGTTATCTGATATTTTTCAATTGGTTTTGTCTTTATCTCTCTGGGATCTTTAGAATATATGTCCCAATCCTTGATGATAAAATAAATCTTTCAAAATCTGATTTGGTTGGACTAGATTTGTAATTATCCTCTCCTTCTTTATGAATTATCACCCGAACAAATTAAACATTAGAACCAGTAAATATCAGAGTTTATTACAAGATAAATGTATGAATGTAATAATAAATAATGCAATATACATGTACAATCATACCCCACCTATCTTTTACTTGTCCTTGAGCAAAACAAGAAAAACTAAATCTAAGAAATTATTAGACAACTTTCGCAGATCACGCGATTGCAATGAGCATGTGCAACAAGCCTTTAAACCTCTAGGTTACCTCTAGAGGATGAGTTGTATTCTCATAAGGGTTTTCAGTGAATTACACCCACAAAATCGATAAAAGAAAGAAAAACAAAGTATTAATTTTTTGAAAATGCATTTTGCAAGAGAGAGAAAATATCTGAAGTATTCTTGCAAAAATCAAGTAAACTATAAGTCTTAGGATTACCAAACTAATTATTCCTAAACTTATTCTCTATTCAAAACTTATTATCAATCAAGGTAAGAAATAAAATTGTATTTCTCGCCTAGTCTATTATTTTATCTTAAGTTATATACACCTTGTGACTGTGAATATTTGACTCGAGATTCTTCAACTCCAACTCTTATGCCTTATTTTACATATTATGACGGTTATATCTCTTAATTCTATTAGGTTTTTTTTAATTCGCCCTTATAACGAGCCTTTTAGTCGGTGACTCTCAAACCGGATGATTTTAGGGCACCGGCTGAGAAAACACCCCTAGAACCTTAAGGACTCAAGCAAATAAGGTCACAAAACTAAGGGTTTTATGTATGACATGAATCACTTTTAGGCGTAAATACTTATACTTTATGAGGCACAAATACCCAGCTTAGTCAAAAGATTTTTGATTTTTTATAAGGCACAAGAATCTTTATTTTTGAATCCAAAGTGTGTAAGTGTATAAAGAATGCGTATTTCATCAAGGTAAAGTTAAGACCAAATTACTTTTTCAATTTTCTTCTTAACCCTAGAACTTAAACAAATAATCTTATTTTAACTAAGTATAAGAAATTCTAATTATGATTCTCCTATTCCTTAGAATTAACTTAATTTCTTATAAAAATAAGTCAAAATATTATTTCCATTTAAAAAGTTTTTTTTGAAAAAAATAATTTTCTATAAAAGGGAAGAAAACATATGTTAGAACCCTCCCCCCACCTATCCCATGCATTATCTTCAATGTATGATTGAATGCATATATGTATGAAAAGAAGAAAGGGAGGAAAAATGTTACCTCAAGGTTGTGGCTCCAGTGGTGGTCGGATTGGAGCAAGCATTGCTACCCAATCTAAATAATATGGTAGTTAGTGGAACCCACCTTTGAGCCTTTTTCTATTTACACTGTTATTATCTCATCTTTGATTAGGATCATGCAAGATCCTAACATGAAAATTATCCCGTTATATGACCAATCTTAGAAATTGATCCCGGGTCATAATGGTTTACACCTTAGTCCAACAATGGAATGTGATTCGGTGAAATGATTGATTTGGGCTCAAAGTGAAAGAAACGGGAACCAATACTGACTTGGGAATATGACTTAAATCAAGTTTAGGTTCGTGAGTCGAATTTGATTCAAAAGTTGGGTTCAAATTAAAGAGTTGATATTCATATTCATTTTTTCCCAATAGAATGCGATTATCCAAATAGGTAGTTCAATTTCAAGATCTGCTTGAACAGGAATCAATGTCGGCTGGGGAATTGAGTATAAATCGGGTAAGATTACCCGAGTCAACATAGATTCAAAATAAGACTGAATCACAAAGTTGGTGTCGGAGTCACATTCACTTTTAAGTTCAAATTTCTTAAAGTGAAAACTTACCATTTTGTTAATAATTTTGAATTGGTCAAGTTTAAGGTGTTATGATAAAATTGAATCTTGGTTAAAGTCTCAAAAACAACATGATTCTTGGTTCTTGTCAATAAGGCTAGAAAATTAGGAATAGTCAAAAATATATTAGGTAGAGTTTCCTCATTCCAATCAATCATTGGGTTGCATAACTAATCTAACTCACCTCTATTAATAGATTGGTTGAAATCATTTTTGATATGAATCAAGGCTTCCATATTCTTTTCTATGTCGATAGGTTCTTCTTATTGTGATGGGATTTGGAAAATGGAGTAAGGAATTTGGATTTGAAAATTTTGTAAAAATTGTAAGTCCATCATAAATTGTCGCTCAGGCTCATGCAAGACATCTATACTCTTTTCTAAATTGAATTTTTCCTCTATCGATTGATCTTGAAGTCGAGTATATGAAGTTGAATATCAAAAAGATGGTTGACCATATGACCCGGGGGAGTTGTATCCCCACTGACTCGATGAAGAGTTGAGATGGTTGTTCCATTCTTGTTCATAATACTGTAACTGGGGAGTATGTTGAGTAGCATAAAACTAATCCGACATATTTGATTAGTTAAAGTTATACAATGTCGAGTTGGTGATATTCGAGTCAAAAGAGGTCGGGTGAAATATGAATTATTATTATAGTTAGAAAAATTGTGATTATAATCCATTTCACATAAAATGACAAAAACAAATAAATAAAAGCAAACAAGCGAATAAACAAAAAGAAAGAAAAATCTAGCCTATATTAGAGTACACTATAGACCTAGATGACTCCTAACAGATTGACTGTCCAGGAGAGGTATATTCCAGTAGTCTAACCATAAGTTGATCAGTCAGGTAGGGGCAAAACACAGTAGGAGAAATTTGTGCAGAGCAACGGGCTTTAATTATACCAAAATACTGATTTTCGAAGATCTTGCCTCTTAATTCCTAACCTTGACACCAATTTGAGCAGAGTCAAATTCTAGCAGCATCCTTCTAAGGTCAATCTCCTATTGAGTCCCAGATGTCCCTTGGGCCAATTTCTACTCAGTTTTAATTAGGCTGAGTTAGTGAGTGAGGAGATAATTTTTGAGCTAAGGAAGGATAATGACTCCCCCACCTTATCTTGTTTATAGGTTAAGCCCTTAGTCTTTTTCGTGCAAGTGCATAGATATTTAACAAAAATAACACTCGAGCAATACAAGCCTCAAAAGTATTCCCTATACTAAATAGTATGCATACATATCTTGGCTCTAGTACTCTTCAACAGTAATGAAAAGAAACGAGTTAAACGAATGCCTAGAATTAAAAGTCTAATTATTTTTATTTCAATCACAATTTACTGTTGAATTAAATAGTGTGCATAAACATATACAAGAAAAACTAACTGTACAAATTAACTTAAATTACAATTTTGTATGACCTGCAAAAAAATCAGGTCAGTAATCTATATTATTGCCAGGATATGCGACTTTTGTCGCGTTTCGCCGCAATTCTATTATCTTTTGTGCCATGCTTTCTAGAGCAGGGTCACAGAGCAATAATGATTCTTCTACAGCTTGTAATTTCCTAAATTTTGTCCCTGTACACCAAAACAGAGAAGAAAAATTAACCATTAGTAAATTAAAAAAAATATCCATCCCTCCCTGTAACAGCGCCAAAATTTGATCAAGGCGAAACCTCCATAGAAAAATGAAGTTTAGAAATTAAGATTAAGATGTGCTAAGATTTCTCAATACTATCGTTATAGCAAGTAGCTATGCAGATCATGATTCACAAGAAAGGACTGCGATGCAAGTGTTAAGTATTCTTTTTAAGTTTACTAAAACCGCTTAAGAGTTTCTTCTTAGTTTTCAAAAGAGAGAGAGAAGAAAATTGAGATGAGTTAGAGGAGTAGATTAAAGAGGAAGATAGTTTTTGAAAAGAACAGAAAAGGAGAACTAAGTTAAAAGAGAAAGAATCAAAATAATAAAGAAGATTGTGTTGGTTTTTTAAAGTCTCTTTTAAAGTAAGAAGTTAAAAGAAAGAAAGAAAATAAAAGTATACTTACCTCTTTTGGATGATTACTTTACCTCTGATTGTCGGCAAAGGTTTACCTTGAATTGGAGGCGATTAGCGCAGCCTGATTCGAATCTCTTCAACAATACATCATCAAAACAACATAAGCTGAAATGATACAGATTGAGATAAGAATCTATCGTCATGAGTTATCGGTGGCATAATTAGTCTCTAATTTTGCATAATTTTATCACATCCGCATATTTATTTGGTATAAAATTCTGCTAATAAAGTTTTGCTTACTTGATTCTAGGTTCATGGTCTGCAATGAAGAAGAAGACCCTAAATCACCATTTAATTGGTGATTAAAAGCCTATATCATAGCCATTAACCTAGAGGAGCTGATTCGTCAAAACCAGGGGCTCAAAACTAGAAACTGGGCGTAGAAGCTGATAGGGGACAGATGGACCGCGCGCGGCTCGAAGCATCGCGCGCGGTCCGAAGCATCGCCGCGGCCCTAGTAGGTCCACAAAAACGTGGCCTAGGCCGCGTTTCCGCTGCCGTACGGCCGTGGCGCGCACCTGGATTCGGGCCAGGGGTTGTCCCCCTGGCCCCCGTTCTCCTGGTGCCTATAAATACCTATTGGGGTTTCAGAGCAGATATATACAGAGTTTAAGATAATTTTTCATTCCATATTATAGTTTAGTTTAGATTAGGTTAGTTCTTCTTCTTCCTCTTTGAATTTTTCATTTCTTTTAAATCTTGTATTAGGAGAAAGAGTGATACATGAGTGAAATGCAAGAGTGCTTGTAATAGAAGGTGATAAGCTTTGAAAGGTGCTCTCTTTACCTCTCTTTGTTTTCTATCTAACTTTTTTTAATGTTTAGCTAGTCTTTTATCTCATGGCAACAACTACTAACCACCAACTAGTCTAACTTCTTATTTGATAATTCACATGAATCTAATAGCCTCTACTTGGCCTTGCTCTTGCAAGAGCCATTGATGGCTCATAATGATGGATCTAACACTCTAACTTCCTAACTCTTAACAAGCTAACATTACTTTACTCCATGCTTGCTTTTAATTTGATAGTTTAAGTGCACCTTGCACTTCTTTTGTTGAGTTGGGTTGTGATGAGTTGCATATGAGTCATGCTTTGAATTGCTCTTGAACCAAGGACTAGTGATGGCCAATGATACATGTGAGGCAACTATCACTAAAAGGTTAGCATGTTGGTGGAGTCATTAGTAGTTAGTAGCCATGAGTTTTCTTTCTTTTTCACTTTGTTTTAGATATACCAAAAACAAACATATTCTTTTTTATGTTTCTCACTTCTTCGTGTTTCACCGTACCTCTCTTTTTCATTATTTCTTTTCCTTTCTTTTCATTCTTTAAAACTTTGAAGAACCATTAATATACACGTGAACATACCGTGTAAGCTTCTATCGCCTCCCATCCTTATGGATTCGACTCGTTTTAGCCTCTATGCTATAACGGAAGTATCGAGGAAGCCAAAGCACACACACTTTAAATCTTAACTTTAAAACATACACTTTTTGTGTGCGATTTTTCCCCGATCAAATTTTGGCGCTGTTGCCGGGGATGGAAATGGTTTGATTTCACGTTTTTGTTAACTTTTCTTCTTTGTTTGTGGTGTGCAGGTTAAATTTTTTAGCATTGCAGAAGTCCACACTTTCTCTTGGTGGTTGGGTAATTTCTTGTATATTCATATACTCTGCTGCTAATTTTGTTTATATTACCTGTACACTGTAAATAATTGTAAGAACTAAAATACGAAAATTGGATGCTTTAAAACGGTTTAGACATTTGCATCTAGGCACGTGTCAATTTCATTCTAATATACTGTATTTTGTTCTTGTGTTGTTGTGATCTTGACGGAGGAGTACATATTGCATTACATATAGTTAGGACAAACACTTCAGTGATTTCTCGCTTTTTTGTGTTCATTCTTATCTATATTGCACATTTGCACAAATTTAACTTAGGGCAAAACCAAGACAACATAAGGTGGGGAAGTATTACCCTCCCTTAGCCCAAACATCACCTCCCCACTCACACAACCCAAGCCTAAATAAAATTTGCTAGACGTTAGCCCCTATGGACATCTCAGACTCATTTAGGAGATTGACCTAAGGGGAAAGTTGTTAGAAGTTGACTCTTGTCAAATCGGTGTCTAAGGTTGGGGATTGAGAGGCGAAACCTCGAAGAACAGTGGTTTGGCATAATTAGGCCCGTTGCTCCGGCACAGATACCTCCCACTAATTTTGCCCCTACCTGACCGATTAACTCGTGGTCTGCTCTGACAATATATCCCCGTGGACAGTCTAACCAGTTAGGAGTCGTCTAGGTCTAAGTCAACGTAGCATAGGCTTGTTTTCTTTTTCTTTCTTTCTTTGTTTGTTTGTTTGTTTTCTTTTTGTATATTATGATATAGATTTTAACAACAATAATTCTTTCAATCATAATATGAATCCATATTTCGCTCCAACCTCATTTGACTCGGATAACTCTAACCCGGCTATGTACAACATGAACAACCATATGCCGGGTCGGGATTATCCGACTCAATATGACCTATATCCCCAACCATATGACCATAATTTTCAAAATAATTTCAACTCTTCACAGAGTTAATTGGGATTCACCTCCCCCGAGTCAAATTTTCAAACACATTGTCCACAATTTTCACAATATTCATTCCCCAATTTTGATTCATATTCTCCTTTTCCTGAATCACCCAATTGAAGAAAAATCGTCATTGGAAAGGAGTATGGAATCCATGCTTGAGTCCCAACAACATATTCAAAGTTTGCTCAATTCACAATCCTTCTCAAATCAAACTCCATATACTCCTTTTCTAGAAGAAGAATCTGAGCTGGAAGAGCGTTTGGAAGTCTTTTGTGATAAATTGCAATGATTTCAAAATATGTTGGACACATCATCTCAGCTAAATTTCAAGAGTCCTACTCATCTTTTTCAGTCTCACTGATTCAAAATGAACAACCATCAATACTGAACTTGAGTATGAAACCCTTGCATAAGTCCAAGCAGCAATCACAAAATCTAATGGACTGACAATTTCACCACAATTTCCAAAGTCAACTTCCATACACACCTTTTCAAGAAGAACCAATTGTAAAGAGTATGGAAGACATAATTCCGAATCCAAATTCTGTTACACGGCCTATCAGTAGGTTAGACTCACTTATGAGCAAATTGATTAATCAGAGCGAGGAAAGTCTTTCTTGTCAACCTTTGATCGATCCTTATATCCCTAACTCTACTGATTAGACCCATGAATCATGTCATTTTAGAAATCCAGACTCAATTTCAGAATACATTTGAACTTGACCACACTCCAAGTTATGAAAATCGCCTAGACATTCTGGCAAGTTTCCCTTTCCTGAAATTGAACCGAACCTGAATGTGATCCTGAATCTCATGTTAGTAATTCCATTTCACTTTTTGATTCAATAATGGCTCCAGTATATTTACCAGATTTTTTTCTCTATTTCAGAGTCAACACTAAATCCTGTACCAGTACACCATGAAATGGAATCACCAATCTTTTATGATCACACTTCATTCATGGGGAAAGTGTGTGAACATCAATTCTTTAGTTTGGACCCTATTTTTGAACCAATTTCGACTCTCTTTGTTGACTCTCGACTTGATCTGAGTTAACTTCCCGAGTCGGTATCGGTTTTTACTCTTGTTCCATTTGAGTCCAAATCCATTATCTTCCAAAATCACACTTCATTGTTGGACAAGAATGTTGACAAAAATGACTCAGTAATTATTTTTGAAAATTGGAAATTAAATGGGGATAAATTTTTAAATAGGACCATTCAGTCCATCATTCTTTTATTGGATCATATTAGAGAGGTCATCGGTGGGTTTCTGAAAGATCCACGATATCTTGATTGGGTAGCAACACTAGGCCCAATCCGATCACCACCGGAGCCACCCCCTTGAGGTAATCTTCCTTCCCTTTCTATTTGTTTCATGTATATACATATTCATGATGCATTGAGGACAATGCATGAGATAAGTGTGAGAGAGGGTTTACTAATATAGTTAGTTTTATATTTTCTTTCTTTTACACTTCTTTTTAATTAAAAAAATCTTTTATATAAAAACTCTTTTCTTTTCTTTTTACAGAACTTTTTGAAACAAGATAAATAGTTTTGATTTATTTTTTAGAAAATTAAGATTATCTTAGGAATTAGGAAGACCTAAAATTATGAAATTTTAAACTGAGTCAAAATAATAGATCTTGTTTAAATTTTATGATAAGAAAAGTAAGATTGAAAAGATAATTTGATCTTGAATTTTTGCCTTGGATTTATGTACTCCACACTTACACAATTTTTGGGATTGAAACAAAGACTAAAAATGCCTTAAAAAATATATATTAAAAAAATTATGATAAATAAAAATCACTTATTGAAGTTGGGTAATTATGCCTCAGGAAGTATGATTATTCATACCTAAAACGGTGGACAAAAATAAAATAATCCCCTTTAGTTTTGTGGCCTTGTTTACTCGGGTCCTTAAGTCTGAAGGATGTTTTCTCATCTGGTGCCCTAAGATCATCTGGTTTGGGAGTCACCGACTAAAGGTTCACACCTAGGTAAATAAGAAAGCCTAAGAAAACTAAGGGAAGAAAAAGAAAAAAATTATATATATATAATAATATAAACAAATGGCATGAAAGTTAGAGTCGATATCCCAAAAATCCTCATAGTTCACAAAGTGCATATTTTTCTAAGAGTTTTATGAAAAATCAAAGAGTCAATTAAATTTTAAATTCTTACATTTAATTTATAACAAGAATTTGTATTTTGACTTAGTTTAAAGAAGATTAATTTCTAGTTAACCTATGACCATGGATAACTTATATTTTCACAAAAAAATACTTCAACATTTTTCTCTATTTCAAAATGCGTTTTCAAAATACTAAGATTTGATTTTTTTTCTTTATGAATTTTGTGGGTGTAATCCGCTGAAAACCTTCAGGAGACAAAACTCCTCCTCTAGGGGAAACTTAGAGGTTTAACGGCTTATTGTACATGCTCAGTACAATCGCGTCACCTATGAAATTGGTGTAATAAATTTTTTATTTTTGTTTTGCTCGGGACGACCAAAAAGATAAGTGTGGGGATGTATTAGTCTCTAATTTTACATAATTTTTATCACATCCGCATATTTATTTGGTATAAAATTCTGCTAATGAAGCTTTACTTGCTTGATTCTAGGTTCATGGTGTGCAATGAAGAAGAAGACCCTATATCACCATTTAATTGGTGATTAAAAGCTATATCATAGCCATTAACGTAGAAGAGCTGATTCGTCAAAAGCAGGAGCCCAAAACAAGAAATAGGGAGTAAAAGCTGATAGGGGACAGATGGGACCGCGTGCTGCTCCAAGCGGCACGTGCGTGGCCCTAGTAGGGCTGCGTAAACGCGACCGTATGGCCACGGCGTGCGCCTGGCTTCGGGCCAGGGGTTGTCCCCCTGGCCCCGTTCCCCTAGTGCCTATAAATACCCCTTGGGTTCCAGAGCAGATATATACAGAGTTTAGGATAGTTTTTCATTCCATGTTGTAGTTTAGTTTAGGTTAGGTTAGTTCTTCTTCTTCCTCTTTATATTTTTCCACTTATTTTAGATCTTGTATTATGAGAAAGAGTGATACATGAGTGGAATGCAAGAGTGCTTGTAATAGAAGGTGACAAGCTATGAAAGGTGCTCTCTTTACCTCTCTTTATTTTCTATCTAACTTCTTTTACATGTTTAGTTAGTCTTTTCTCTCATGGAAACTAACTACTAACCACCAACTAGTCTAACTTCTTATTTGATAATCCAT
Organism: Agave tequilana; assembly: GCA_038442645.1. Taxonomy (NCBI): domain Eukaryota; kingdom Viridiplantae; phylum Streptophyta; class Magnoliopsida; order Asparagales; family Asparagaceae; genus Agave; species Agave tequilana. The sequence goes on from JAVJIF010016367.1 coordinate 21,168, forward strand.
ATGAATCTAATAGTCTCTACTTGGCCTTGCTCTTGCAAGAGCCATTGATGGCTCATGATGATGGATCTAACACTCTAACTTCCTAACTCTCTAACAAGCTAACATTACTTTACTCAGTGCTTGCTTTTAGTTTTGATGGTTTAAGTGTAGCTTGCACTTGTTTTGTTGAGTTGAGTTGTGATGAGTTACATATGGGTCATTCTTTGAATCGCTCTTGAACCAAGGACTAGTGATGGCCAATGATAACTAAGAGGTTAGAATGTTGGTGAAGTCATTAGTAGTTAGTAGCCGTGAGCTTTCTTTCTTTTTCACTTTGTTTTAGAGATACCAAAAATCACAAACATATTCTTTTCTATGTTTCCCACTTCTTCGTGTTTAACCGTACCTCTCTTTTTCATTCTTTCTTTTCCTTTCTTTTCATTCCTTAAAACTTTGAAGAACTATTAACATACACGTGAACATATCGTGTAAGCTTCTATCGCCTCCCGTCCTTGTGTATTCGACTTGTTTTAGCTTCTATGCTATAACGGAAGTATCGAGGAAGCCAAAGCGCACACAATTTAAATCTTAACTTCAAAACATACACTTTTTGTGCGCGATTTTCCCCGATCATGGCACTACAAAAGTAATGTGATTTTGATGCTATTAAACTCACTTGGATTGCAATTGATTCCAAACAAAATAAAGCAAAAAATAAGAAGAAAAAGAACATAAAAAGTAAACTCTGATTAAATTTAAAAATAGTAAAAGAAAATAATATTACACTGATGTCACTCTTAATACAATTTTTCCTCTCTTTCTCTCATGAATCTCTTCTCTAACCTAAGTTTACAAATAAAAAGAAAAAAAAAATAAAGAGAAAATCTAAGTTAAACTAAAGCAAAACACCAACCCTAAGCTCTCTGCCAGTGTTTGTCTAAACTGGTGGTATTTATATAAGAAATTAACTAGGGAGAAGAGTACGAAGATAGGAGAGCAAACGCTTCTCCAACTGACGCAACTATGTCGTGGATCCGTGGCTAGAGCTGCAGATTTGCGACAAGAATCTGGCCATTGAGCCAGATCCAGAGCGCGTGGATCAGTGCTTCTCTGTTATGTGATTTCTTCAATTAGTTTTGTCTTTGTTTCTCTGAGATATTCAGAATATACGTCCCAATCCTAGATGGTGAAATAAATCCCTCAAAATCTGATTTAGTTGGACTAGATTTAGAATTATCCTCTCTTTCTCTACTAATTATCACCTGCACAAATTAAACATTAAAACCATTAAATAGCAGAGTTTATTACAAGATAAATGTAAGAATGTAATAATAAATAATGCAACATATGTATACAATCATTTGCTGGCTAGCCGACTGATTAGTCTCTAAAATTGCATATTTCATACCACATCTTCACATTTATTTAATACTAAATTCTGCTAATAATACCTCTCTTATATGTTTCTAGGTCCATGGTGTGCAATGAAGAAGAAAACCTAAATCACCATTTAATGGGTGATTAAAGGCCATAATATAGCTATTGACCTTAGAGAGCAATTTTGTCAAAACCAGGGGCTCAAAACCAGAAACCGGGACCTGCAGCCAATAGGGGACAGACGTGACAGCACGCGACAGTAGGCGCCGCGTTCGCGGCTCTAGAAGAGCCCTAGAAACGGAGCCTGGGCCGTGTTTTCGCGACCGTACGAGCACGGCCGCGCCCGTGCTTTGGGCCAGGGGTTGTCCCCTGGCCCCCATTCCCCTGATGCCTATAAGTACCCCCTGGGGTTCATCTTCAGGGAAAATACAGAGAGTTAGGGTAGCTTTTTTTCCATGCTGTAATTTAGGATAGTTTAGTTTAGGTTAGTTCTTCTCTTTCTTTGTATTTTCTATTTCTTGTATATCTTGTAATAGCAGAGAGAGTGGTATATGATTGGAAAGCAAGAGTTCTTATAATAGAAAGTAACAATTTATGAAAGGTTCTCTCTTTAGCTCTCTTTATTTTCTTCTCTCTAACTCTTTTTACATGTTTAACTAATCTTTTCTCTCATGACAACTAAATACTAATCACTAACTTGGTAACTTCTTATCTGATAATCCACATGAATCTAATAGCCTCTACTTGGCCTTACTCTTGCAAGAGCCATTGATGACTCATAATGATGGATCTAACTCTCTAACATCCTAACTCTCTAATAAGCTAACATTACTTTACTTCATGCTTACTCTTGTTTAGTTTTGATGATTTGAGTGTAGCTTGTACTTATTGTGTTGAGTTTGAATGTGAAAGTAATCGCATGGGTCATGTTTTGAAACGCTCTTGAACCAAGGACTAGTGATTCCCAAGGATACATGTGAGGTAACTATCACTAAGAGGTTAGCATGTTAGTGAAGTTATTAGTAGTTAGTAGCCATGGATTTTCTTTCTTTTTCATTTTGTTTTAGAAATCTTCCAAAAACACAAACATTTTATCTTTTATGTTCTCACTTCTTCGTGTTTCACCGTACTTTTCTCTTCATTCTTTATTTTCTTTTCTTTTCATTCTTTCAAACATAGAAGAACCGTTAACACACACGTGAACATACCGTGTAAGCTTATATCACCTCCCGTCCTTGTCGATTCGACTAAACTTTATGCTATAACAGAAGTATCGAGGAAGCCAAACACACACACTTTAACTCTTGATTTCAAAACATACACTTTCGAATGGTGTAATGAAACTTTCACATCCAAACTCAACACAACAAGTGCAAGCTACACTTAAACCATCAAACTAAACAAGAGTTAGCACGGAGTAAAGTAATATTAGCTTGTTAGAGAGTTAAGATATTAGAGTGTTAGATCCATCATCATGAGCCATCAATGGCTCTTGCAAGAGCAAGGCCAAGTAGAGCTATTAGATTCATGTGGATTATCAAATAAGATATTAGTAAGTTAGTAGTTTATAGTTAGTTACCATGAGAGAAAAGATTAGCTAAACATGTAAAAAGAGTTAGAGAGAAGAAAATAAAGAGAGGCAACGAGAGAACCTTTCATAAATTGCTACCTTCTATTACAAGAATTCTTACTTTCCAACCACATATCACTCTCTCTCCTATTACAAGATCTACAAGAAATAGAAAATACAAAGAAAGAAGAAGAACTAACCTAAATTAAACTACCCTAAACTACAACATGAAAAGAAACTACCTTAATTTTGTATTTTCCCTGAAGAAGAACCCCAGGGGGTATTTATAGGCACAAGGGGAAAGGGGGCTAAAGGGACAACCCCTGGCCCAAAGCACGCGCCCCTACGGCCATGAAAACGTGACCCAGGCCGCATTTTCGCGGCTCTTCTAAAGCCACACGCGCGGCGTTGGCTGCCGCGCGCTGTCACGTCTGTCCCATGTCGGCTGCAGGTCCCGGTTTCTGGTTTTGAGCCCTTGGTTTTGACGAAACTGCTCTCTAAGGTCAATAGCTATATTATAGGTCTTTAATCACCCATTAAATAGTGATTTAGGGTCTTTTTCTTCATTGCACACTATGGACCTAGAAACATACAGGAGAGATATTATTAGCAAAATTTAATATTAAATAAATGTGAAGATATTGTATGAAATATCCAGTTTTAGAGACTAATCACACCCCCACACTTATCTTTTGCTCGTCCCGAGGAAAACAGAAACTAAAGGAATTATTATACCACTTTTGCAGGTGACATGATTGCACTGAGCATGTGCAAAACAAGCCGTTAAACCTCTAGGTTTCCCTATAGGAGGAGTTTTGTCTCCTGAGAGTTTTTAGCGGATTACACCCACAAAATCCATATAGAAAGAAATCAAATGTTAGTATTTTGAAAACACATTTTGAAATAGAGAAAAGTGTTGAAGTATTTTTACGAAAATATAAGTGATCCAAGGTCAAAAGTTAACCAGAAATTGTTCTTCCTTAAACTAAGTCGAAATGCAAAATCTTGTTATAAATTAAATGTAAGAATTTAAAATTGGATTGATTCTTTGATCTTTCATAAAACTCTTAGAAAAATATACACTTTGTGAACTGTGAAGATTTTTGGTATATCGACTCAAACTTTCATGCCATTGATTTTTTATATTTATTTTTTTCTCTTTTTTTCTTTTTTCTTCCCTAGTTTTCTTAGGCTTTCTTATTTACTCAGGCAGTGAGCTTTTAGTCGATGACTCCCAAACCAGATGATCTTAGGGCACCAGATGAGAAAATATCTCTCAGACTTAAGGACTCGAGTAAACAAGGTCACAAAACTAAAGGGCACAATTTTATTTTTGTCTACCTTTTTATGTGTGAATAATCATGCTTCCCGAGACATAATTACCCAACTTCAATAAGTGATTTTTATTATCATTATATATATATATATATTAATATTTTTTTATGACATTTTCAATCTTTGTTTCAATCCCAAAAAATTGTGTAAGTGTGAAGTACATAAATCTAAGGTAAAAAATTCAAGATCAAAGTATCTTTTCAATCTTACTTTCTTATCTTAAAATTTAAACAAGATCTATTATTTTGACTTGGTTTAAAATTTCATAATTTTAGGTCTTCCTAATTCCTACGATAATCTTAATTTTCTTAAAAAATAAATCAAAACTATTTATCTTGTTTTGAAAAGCTTTGTAAAAAGTAAAAGAAGAAAGTTTTTATATAAAAGAAAATTTTTAAAAATTTCGTAAGAAGAAGTGTAAAAGAAAGAAAATGTAGCTAACTACATTAGTAAACCCTCAAAATTTGATCGGGGAAAATCGCACACAAAAAGTATATGTTTTGAAATCAAGAGTTAAAGTGTGTGTGTTTTGTCTTCCTTGACACTTCCGTTATAGAATAGAGGCTAAAACGAGTCGAATCCACAAGGATAGGAGGTGATAGAAGCTTACACAGTATGTTCACTGTGTGTTAACGGTTCTTCTATATTTGAAAGAAAAAAAAAAAAGAAAATAAAGAATGAAAAGAGAAGTATGGTGAAACACAAAGAAGTGAGAACATAGAAGATAAAATGTTTGTGTTTTTGAAAGATTTCTACAACAAAGTGAAAAAGAAAGAAAATTCATGGCTACTAGCTACTAATGACTCCACTAACATGCTAACCTCTTAGTGATAGTTGCCTTACATGTATCCTTGGCAATCACTAGTCCTTGGTTCAAGAGCATTTCAAAGCATGACCCATGTGATAACTTTAACATCCAAACTCAACACAATAAGTGTAAGGTACACTTAAACCATCAAACCTAAACAAGAATAAGCATGAAGTAAAGTAATGTTAGCTTGTTAGAGAGTTAGGATGTTAGAGTGTTAGATTGATTGGTCGCTAATGTTGCATATTTTAGTATCATATTCCCATACTTATTATAGAATAAAAGCTGCATTGTCCTAATTAAATGTTTAATTTATTTGCAGGCCCATTCCTTAAGGAGATGAAGAGAAATGAGCCCAAAAGCCCACCAAAATTCTGAATTAAATCAGAATTAATTCAAGCTCAGTGAATCAGGGCAAATCAGAGAGGTTGAAAACCGGTTGAGAAGAATCCTCCCAGAATCGATCAGTTGAAGCAAAGATCAAGGCCATTTCGTCAAAATCCCGGACTCAAACTGAAAATCCATCTGAAGATATATACAAGACGCGTAACCGGGGAGCTCCACCAACAAGCTGTGGCCACCTGGCCACAGAAAGGCCGCGGAAACGCGGCCAAAACCGCGTTTTCGCGGCTCTGTTATGGAGTTAGGGGGAGCGTTTGCTCCCCCTATCTTCATCTTATCCTGTAGGTTGGGGTTTTGCCTATAAAAGGGCAGGATTTGCACTGAAAAGGGGAAGACCATGCAAAGATAGGATTTAGCCTAGTTTTTAATCTTTGTAATTTAGGTTTTTCTTTTCTTTTTATGTAATTGTAATTGGTATGTAAGCTTAGGTTAGATGGAGATTCATGTAAGTAAGAGAGAGAGGCTTATGTTGAGAGTGACACCGATGTACCCTCCTCCTTTCTTCCATTGTTTCTGCAAGCAATAAAGGTAAACATTTGTTTATGTTCGTCTCTTTACTTTTGTTTTCTTTTTCTTTTCCTCTTTCTACTTTACCTCTATTGGTTTTTGATGAGAATGCAAGTGAATTCCGAAGCATAAGTATAACAATGTCTTTGTGAGTGCCAACGATACTTCATGAAGATGTTCTCCTCCTCAAGATCCGTATCACTTCATTCTTGCCCGGCTTGATGATATAATGCGAACGGGGACTGAGCTCGATCCTATGACTTATGCGTTGAACGCCTCCGAAGCAAGGTAGAACTTGCAAGGGTTCCAGGTAAGTCATCAACCAAACTAGGTAAGTATTTCTTCAATCTTCTTTCTTTTTTTTATTTCTTTAGTATAGATCACCACATCTTCCAAATCTTTCTTTCCCATTTCTTTGTAAATAGTCATTCTCCATTCTTCTCCACCTTCTCATTCTACCGTTTTCTTTCTAACTTTAACATAACTCTTTTTCATTTTTATTTCTTAAAAACAAAGAAGAACTTTCGTTTTGTCTTCATAAAGATTTCAATAAAGAACCTTGAACGTTTCTATCGCTAACCCTCCTTGTGGATCACGACCCGCATAGCCACTTGCTATAGCGGTAAGAATTGAGCACTTGCACATCTCTATGTTGAAGTTCTGAAATTTCGTATTTTTGTGCAGGTTTAAGCTTCAATCATAGATCAATCATCATGAGCCATCAATGGCTCTTGCAAGAGCAAGGCCAAGTAGAGGCTATTAGATTCATGTGGATTATCAAATAAGAAGTTAACAAGTTGTGGTTAGTAGTTAGTTGCCATGAGAGAAAAGATTAGCTAAAATTGTAAAAAGAGTTAGAGAGAAGAAAATAAAGAGAGGTAAAGAGAGAACCTTTCATATATTGTTATCTTCTATTGCAAGAACTCTTACTTTCCAACCATATACCACTCTCTCTCATATTACAAGATCTACAAGAAATGAAAAATACAAAGAAAGAAGAAGAACTAACTTAAACTAAACTAGCCTAAACTACAACATGAAAAGAAACCATCCTAACTCTCTGTATTTTCCTTGAAGAAGAACCCCAGGGGGTATATATAGGTACCAGGGGAAAGGGAGCTAGGGGACAACCCTTGGCCCAAAGCACGGGCGCGACCGCGCCCGTACGGCCGCAGAAACGCGGCCTAGGCCGCGTTTCCGCGGCTCTTCTAGAGCCGCACGCTGTCACGTCTGTCCCTTATCAGCTGCAGGTCCCGGTTTCTGATTTTGAGCCCCTAGTTTTGACAAAACTGCTCTCCAAGGTCAATAGCTATATTATAGGCCTTTAATCACCTATTAAATAGTGATTTAGGGTCTTCTTCTTCATTGCACACTATGGACCTAGAAACATACAAGAGTGGTATTATTAGCAAAATTTAATATTAAATAAATGTGAAGATGTGGTATGAAATATACAGTTTTAGAGACTAATCACATCCCCACACTTATCTTTTGTACTCATCCCGAGCAAAACAAAAACTAAGGTAATTATTACACCACTTTCTTAGGTGACGCGATTGCACTGAGCATGTGCAACAAGCCGTTAAATCTCTAGGTTTCTCTTAGAGGAGGAGTTTTGTCTCCTAAGGATTTTTAGCAGATTACACCCACAAAATCCATAAAGAAAGAAATCAAATGTTAGTATTTTGAAAACACATTTTGAAATAGAGAAAAGTGTTGAAGTATTTTTGCGAAAATATAAATGATCCAAGGTTAGAGGTTAAAACAGAAATTATTCTTCCTTAAATTAAGTCAAAATGCAAAATCTTGTTATAAATTAAATGTAAGAGTTTAAAATTGAATTGATTCTTTGATCTTTCATATAACTCTTAGAAAAATATATACTTTGTGAACTGTGAAGATTTTTGGGATATCAACTCAAACTTTCATACCATTGATTTTTGTATATTTATTTTTTTCTCTTTTTTTCTTTTTTCTTCCCTTAGTTTTCTCAGGCTTTCATATTTATCTGGGTAGTGACCCTTTAGCCGGTGACTCCCAAACCAGATGATCTTAGGGCACCAGATGAGAAAACATCCCTCAAACTTAAGGACTCGAGTAAACAAGACTACAAAACTAAAGGGGATTATTTTATTTTTGTCCACCTTTTTAGGTGTGAATAATCATTCTTCCTGAGACATAATTACCCAGCTTCAATAAGTAGTTTTTATTATCATTATATATATATATTTAATATATTTTTTTATGATATTTTCAGTCATTGTTTCAATCCCAAAAAATTGTGTAAGTGTGAAGTCCATAAATCTAAGGCAAAAAATTCAAGATCAAAGTATCTTTTCAATCTTACTTTCTTATCCTAAAATTTAAACAAGATCTATTATTTTGATTTGGTTTAAAATTTCAGAATTTTAGGTCTTCCTAATTCAAAGATAATCTTAATTTTCTTAAAAAATTAATCAAAACTACTTATCTTGTTTTAAAAAGTTTTTTAAAAAGAAAAAGAAGAGAGTTTTTATATAAAAGAAAATTTTTAAAAATTTTCTAAGAAGTGTAAAAGAAAGAAAATGTAAACTAACTATGTTACTAAAACCTCCCCAACACTTATCTCATGCATTGTCCTCAATGCATCGTGAATGTGTATATACATGAAACAAATGGGAAGGGAAGGAAAAGTACCTCATGGTGGTGGCTCCGGTGGTGGTCAGATTGGACCAAGCGTTGCTACCCAATCAAGATAATGTGGATCTTACAGGAACCCACCAGTGACCTCTCTAATATGACCCAGTAATATGTTGGAGAACTCTAGGATCTTATTGAAAAATTACCTCCATCTAATTTTCTAGTTTCAAAAATAATTACTTAGTCATTTTCTTTAACATTCTCGTCCAACAATGAAGTGTGATTTTAAGAGACGATTGATTTGGACTCAAATGGAACAGGAACAAAAACTGATACCGACTCGAGAATTTGAATCAGATCAAGTCGAAAGTCAACAATGAGAGCCAAAATTGGTTCAAAAATAGGGTCCAAACCAAAGAATTGATGTTCACACACTTTTCCCATCAATAAAGTGTGATCATAAGATATTGGTGATTCAATTTCACAGTGTACTGGTACAGGATTCAATGTTGACTTCGGAATAGAGAAAATCTGGTAAAGATACTGAAGTCATTATTGAATCAAAAAGTGAAATAGAATTACCAACTTGAGGTTCAGGACACTTTCAAGCTCAAGTTCAATTTTGGGAAAAGGATAACTTGCTAAAATGTCAAGATGGTTCTCAAAATTTGGGCAAGTTCAAATAGATGTAATGAAATTGAATTTTAATTTTCATCACGAAAGTGCAATATATGTATACAATCATTTGCTAGCTAGCCGACCTATTCGGCTACACAGCCAACCAATGTTCAAAACCGAGAGTAGAATCAGATTCAGATTAACACTGAACACATTTTAGTATTTTGATCATAATTTTTGCTACATAAGTCTAAATCTGATGATTCAAGATGCTACAGAATGATTATTGAAAGGGATATTACTCTTATGTTGACAATGTTTTCCAGTTCAGTTATTTGATATCATGTATTCAATAATCAATATCAGGTGGTGTAGTCTAATTCAGAATTAATTCCCATATCGAGTTGAAATTGGGTTAGGAGTCCTTTGTGTTTCTTATTGTATTTGGCTCTGAGGTCTATATAAAGGACTGTAAGCTCTTGTAATTGTATTATCTCCTTATAAAAATAAACTTTATATTAAGTTTTAGGTTTTAATAAAGTACTGACTTTTAGAGAAGAAATTTTGCGCATCAAAGTTGAAGAAGAACGATAAGAAGAATCATCTAGGGTTTCCTAAATTGTTGTTTTCTAATCTCTTTCTCCTTCTACTTTATTATTTGATGAAGTTTATATTTATTAACATGTTTTACATCTCTTCTAATATGAACTAATTCTCCATAGCTAGGACATTGATGTGGGTTAAATATTATGATGATATAATCTTATTGCTTTGTACTATTCTACTATTTTTTTCTTCAGGTTTAATCTTTTTCATATTAAGCTTTTATTCTTGAGTTTCTTGCTAGTAATTAGTGGCCAACAATCACATGAATGGTTAGACTTGAGACCGAGAGGAGATAACCTAGCATATCATCATAGGAATAGAAATGACACTTGACATGTTGAGACCGAGAGGAGATACATAAGTTGTGCAATCGTGTGAGAAAGATCCACCGTACTTGATACTTCTTCTAACTTGTAAATCTACTATGTCGAAGATTGTAAGTTCTTGAATTAGAGGATAAATAGTTTTGCTCGAGAGAAAATACTAGTCAGGATAGGGACTTTCGATTATTAACATAAGTTGTAGGAATTCACTAGCACAAGCACAATTTTTTATCTGATTATATTTGCTAAATCAATTGCCCTAGCACTTTTTTCTTATAAAAGCAAACTCTTTTAGTTTCTTATTAGTATTTTATTCTCAATCATCTTCTTTACTAATTATTCTAATAAAACTAAGATAAGTTAGTTTGATATTTAGTTAGATATCCTCGTGGAAACGATACTCTACTCACTTCTTTATTACTTGTAAACAGTTGATGCACTTGCCAAATCACAACATCAAGTTTTGGCACCTTTTCTGGGTTTTTTTCTTATTGTTATTAATAATATTTTATACTAGTTTTAATTTGAATTTAGACTATTAAATCTAATCTTTGAACTTTTTATTTTACAAGCTGCAGAAGACACTACCCTAGAAGATACAGAAGTTCGGCCGCGTAGCCGAAATTTTCGCTACATAGTCGTCCTTTAGTTGATTCAGGTTTAGATTTTTCAGGATTTGCTTCCTGATTAGTCCATGTGATAATCCATGAGTATTGAACTACTAGTTCCTGATCCAGATATAGATAGGACCTTCTGACGCTTGCTTGAGAAGAAAGACCAAGAAGCACCGAAGGCAGGCCAAGAAGATAGAAGAGCACTGAGGGAGTATGTTGTTCCCTCCCTGATCAGAGCGGCCTCATGCATCATCCCACCGATGATTTAAGAAAATAACTTTGAGCTCAAGCCGGAATTGATTCAGATGGTGTGAAACACATACCAATTGGGAGGCTTTCCCAATGGCAATTCTAACAAACGCATCTGAGTTTTCTCGAAATATGTAATAGCAAAGAATCAATAATGTGTCAACAGAGGTGATGAAACTGAAATCTTTTCCTTTCTCTCTGAGGGATAAAACAAAAACATGGTTCGATTCTTTGCCCAAGAACACAATTGCTACATGGGATGTAATGGCGAACAAGTTCCTCACCAAATACTTTTCACCTGCAATTTTGGCAAAATTTCGAGGTGACATTGCAATCTTTACCCCATTTGATTCTGAATCTATTATAATACTTAGAAAAGGTACAAGAGATTGATTAGTAAAGTCCCACATCATGGACTCCCCGGGTGGTTGAAAATTTAATTTTTCTACAATGAGTTGCAACCAAACACAAGGATGATAGTTGATGCGGTGGCCGGAGGAGCGTTGATGGGCAAAAATCGAGATGAAACCTATGAGCTCTTGGAGGAGATGGCATCTAATGACTTCGACTGGCAAGTGAAAAATGAGATGCTGAAAAAAGTTGTGGGCATGCCGGTACTTGATGCTATCACAACATTGCAAGCTCAACTCACATCATTAAGGAAGCAATTAGGAGCCTTCAATGTAAGTGATATTCAATTTCAACCTCAAGTTTGTAATTTTCATAGATGAGGACATTCTAATGGAGATTGTCAATTTAGCAACACTTTTGCTCATACTCGAAATGAACAAGCTAATTTCATCAACAATTTTCAATGCTCCAATAACTCTTACTCCAATCTCGCTTGGAGCAATTACCCGAATCTCGCATGGGGTAATAACTTTCAAAAGTAGCAATAATCGCAAGGGAAGAAAGTAAATTTCGACGAAGCCCTTGCAAAGTTCATGGAAAGAACCGAGTACTTATTTGTAAAGACTGAAATAAAGATGGAGAAGTAAGCCCTCATCAAAAATCAAGCGACATCCATACACAATCTGAAAGTTCAGTTTGGGCAAGTTGTTAACCTCCTCTCTGCACGGCGACAAGGATCGCTACAAAGCAACACCGACAAAATTTCAAAAGAAGAAGTACACGCGATCACCTTAATGAGCGGGAAGCAACTAGAGCAGGTACAAAAAAAGCCTTCTGAAACAGTACATCAAAAAAGTATTGGAGAAGAAGTAGAAGGCAGCAAGAAAAGATCAGCCCCAGCAAAGAAAAACAGTTGGCTGCGCAGCCGACACGTTGGCCGAACAGCCATACCACATTGGAATTTGAGCTTGATCCAAAGCCTGCAGTAAAGCCCATAGTGAAACCATAAGTTTCGCCACTGCCATTTTCTCAGAGGCTCAAACAGAACAAGATAGATAAAGATTTATTCTAATTTTTAAATATTTTTCAAGAATTTGCATATTAATACTCTATTTATAGATGCACTAGAAAAGAATCTGAAGTAGCAAAGTTTATGAAGGAGATCCTTTCCAAGAAGAGAAAGTTGAAGGAACATGAAATGATCAAGCTCAACGGAGAGTGCAATGCTATCTTGCACAACAAACTACCCCTGAACTTGAAGATCCAGGGAGTTTTTCTATACCTTGCATAATAGAAAACTTAAAATTTGATAATATTTTATGTTATCTTGGTGCAAGTATAAATTTAAGCCTCTCTCTATTTTCTGGGCATTGGGTTTGGGAGAACCAAAACCGACTATTATCTCACTTTAATTGGCACATAGATCGATATATACCTGCTTGGTGTTATTGAAGATGTACTCATTAAAGTCGACAAGTTCTATTTTTCTGCCAATTTCATAATGTTAGACATAGAGGAAGACCGAAACATGCCCCTCATTTTGGGTCGACCTTTCCTAGCCATAGGAAGAATTTTGATTGACATGGAAAAATGAGAACTCATCCTTCGAATGCAAGATGAGCAATTCAATGTTTTTAAAGCCACACCACAACCGTCGAATATTGAGAAGTGTTTCCAAATAGACACCAAAGACAAGTAAGTAGTTGAAGCACCAAAACAGGAGCCGAAAAAGAAGCCGAGAAAAGTGCCCAAGTCTACCAAATTTGAGAGTACAAAAGTCGAGAGGTAAAGTTTCTACTTAAAAGTTGCACCGTCGAACTAAATATGAACGAAAGTTCAAAAGATTGTAAGAAACAACTCGAGGCAGACACCATCTATACCTAAGCCTCCGTGACAATCAGAGAAAGTCTAGGTAATGATTATAACTTAAAGCGCCTCTTGGGAGGCAACCTGAGTATTCTAACTTTTCTTTTTAGATTTTTTATTTTATTTTAACTTTTTCTTATTTTATTTTCTTTTGATCTGTACGGTACCTCAACCAAAATCGAATTCAAAATCAGATTTATAGGATGAACCACCAAGATAATAGAAACCAGTGAGTCAAGACCAAAGATCAGCTGTGCTACAAAGTTAGCTAAGCGGCCTACATGTCGGCTGGCCAGCCGAAAATTACAGGACCCAAAATTTGAAATTTTCTAGGATTATTGAATATTTATGATTTTCTGTTTATTTTATGAACATGGATATTTCTGATAGATAATTTGTTCATAATTGTCTAAAATTTTAAAAAATAAATCGGTCCTTGTCCTTGTGTAGGTGATATTTATTTGTGATTTATATGTGCTACTGATTCATCTTACTTTGCATGAGGACATACCTAAGTTTAAGTATGGGGGAGGAGTCTAGGATTTTTTATTTTATTTTTCTTTTATTTTTAAGTTAAAATTTTCTTTTCTTTTTAGGAGTTTTTTATATTTTTCCCTATTATTTCTTTTACTAACTGAAAAATAATTAAAATTTCAGTAAGTTTATTTAGTTTTAAGGAACTTAGTGACTATATAGTTTGAATTAGATAGGGATATCAATTTAATAGATTCCTTAATTCTTTAAACAGAGATGAAAAACCTGAAAACTTGAATGCCATCTAAAATTTGTCCAGTGAATATTCATCTTATCTATACTTACACATTGGTTTAACTTGAGATAATGAGGATTATTCATACTTGAAAAAATAATAAACTTAATTATTGAATAACTAGATACTTTGGCTTCAAGAAGCCTTGGTATTTACATGAAAGATAGTTAGGTAAGTTGAAAAACTAAAAGTTATATATTAAGAAGTCTAATGATCAATTAGTTAGATGTTTTGGCGTCAAGAAGCCTTGATATTTAAACAAAAGAGAATTGAATGAGTTATATGTATTAAAAAAAGAAAAAAAAGAAGTGCCTAAAGGGCTACGAAGTGGTAATACTTCAAACTTCTATATTATGAATAAAGTTTTAAGTATAAAAATTTGAATCAAAGTTCAAAGTTAAGAGCCATCACACATTCACAACGATGCATAGGATCGAAAAACTTAGGAAGGATAGTGGAATATGGTAGGATTTGAAGTCTCTAGGATGAGAAGATGGGATTTCTTGAAAGAAAATTGAACTTGAAGATGATTGCTAATGAAAACTATTTAACTTATTCACTAGTGATGCTTATTGACCAAAAATATTTTTCTTTTCTTTCTTCTTATTTTTCTCTTTCTTTATTTTTTAGTTACCTTTATTTTTTATCCTTATTTTCTTAATCTTTTTATATTTTTTTACTAAATTTTGTGTGTATATTCACTGAAGACTCTCACGAGACAACACACGTCCACTAGTGATAACCTAAGAGTTTAACGGCTTCTTGCATATACTAAGTGTAATCATGATTCCTATGAAAGTAAGTTAGAAATTTTATTTTATTTTTTAAAGATTTTTTTAGTTTTTTCTTTTTAGATTAAGATTTTGCTTGAGGACTAGCAAAAATTAAGTATGGGGACGTAATAATTGTGATTATCATTTATATTTTTGCAATTTTTTATGTCTATTTTGTTACACATTTAATTCTGTATAGATGTTTTTGTTTATGTTTTTGCAGATATTAAGTCAAGAGCACAAATTAGAGAAAAAGATGAAAAACTAGAAAATCGATATTAAAGAGATGATTGCACCATTTATTTTAAGATTCAGATATCTAAAAGACATAAAAGACTTGCCAACAGAAATTACACAATATATAGAAGAGAATTCCAAAATTCGAGGTCAAAATTAGCCATAAGTTGCTAGCCCATAGACCTGATCGGCTACGCAACTGATCACTGTTCAAAACAAAGAGCAGAATCAGATTTGAATTCAGATTGAACAATAATTTTGCTCGAGAGAGAACAATAATTAGGATAGGGACTTTCGATTGTTAAAATCAGTAGTAGAAATTCATTAACACAAACATAATTTTATATTTGATTATATTTGCCGAAATAAATTGCCCTAACATTTTTCTCTTATAAAAGTCAACTCTTTTAGTTTCTTATTAGTATTTTATTCTCAATCATCTTCTTAATCAATTGTTCAAATTAAACTAAAATATATTAGTTTGATACTCAGTTAGACATCAATCCTTGTGGGAACGATACTCTACTCACTTTTTTATTACTTGTAAATGATTGGTGCACTTGTCAAATCGTAATATCAATTGATCACTGGGAATCCAAAGACTCTATTGATGCCTCCGGGGGCATTTTGGTTGGTTTCGATTCTTCTTTGTCCGTTCTGATGGATAAATGGGTCGTTCTCGGTGGTTCTTAAGGGGAAAGGATAATTTTGTTCAGGTACTTCAGTGTGTGGCCCTAATAGAGAAACCTTCGTCCATTTTTCTAACAAGAAATTTTTTTTAAGCAAAAATGGACCTTTCCTTGGGTTTATCGGAGGAGTTTCAATATTGTTTGCTTCAAGCACGAGCATCAAGGAGGGAAGGTGGCGGCCATGATTAACAGGACTTTAATTTCCCTATCGACCAAGGTAAAATCTTTCATTTTGAGAAGATATGTCGGAAGATACGGATTGTTTTTCCGTCGTTAGGGATTGTTGGCAGATTCTGGTTAAAAGAGTTGATTTCGTTGATGTGTTCTCGCCACAAAACTTAGATCCTTTTTTTCAATCTGCCTTGAACAATAAAAATGTGGTCATGGGGAAATTGACAATTTTGAAAGGAGTCGAGAGGAGAGGGAGCTTACCCAACAGGAGACTTTTAAATTGCAGACTTTGGGGGTTGATGTCTAACAAATGTTCAAAAATCAGGAGATTATGTGGAGGCAATGGCTGAGAATTAATAAGATTAAACAAGGGGATCTCTACACTACCTTTCATATAATTGTGAAAACTATCAAAATAAAATTGTTGACAATAATAACTATAAATATACGAAAAAGAAAGAACCGTATTTTTGTAGTTCCTATAATGCGCTTGGAGCTTATCGGTAGAATCAAATCAATTTAGATAGTCCTTTTTGGCTCCGATGGTGACTACATCAACACGTCATTGGCTCAAGAGAAGTTCCCATCAAAGTTTATGCGCACTTATCTTGAGATTTGTGGGCACTGCACTATCTAATAGGGGAAAGTGTGAAAGAAAGAAAAAATCTGTTGTATATACATTTGAACCGCTATTGGTCATTTTTTTATCGAGAAATAAAAGAAGTCGTGCAGGGGCTTTATCGAGCCTACTCATACGCTATCTAAACTAACTCGACTAGACAATACTCACGCCCATGGGAAGTCAGGTCTATCCAATTTTACTAATATTATCATAATTTCTGAATTACTATGTAAATCAACATTGACATTAAGGAAAGAAAGTTTTCTACTCACTGACTTAGGCCCATTGTCAAACCCTACTCAGCAGAGCATGAAGGTAGTTATGGTAGAATGAGCTGATCTAGTCTTTTGCAATAAAGTGATGATGAAACTGTTATGAAACGACTTATTAGCATATTAATAGATCATTTCGAAATGGCATATATATCCCATATCTTGGATCAAATAAAGACTTTGGATTTCTAGCAAGCCACTGCTACTTCTTTATTAGGGATTGATGATCTTTTAACAATACCTTCTAAGAGATGGTTAGTCCAAAATGCTTAACAATAAAGTTTTATTTTGGAGCAACACCTTAATTATGGAATGTGCACGCGGTAGAAAAATTACGTCAATTCATTGAGATATGGTATGCCACAAGTGAATACTTGAGATAAGAAATGAATCCTAATTTTCAGATGACTGATCCCTCTAATCAAATCCATCTAACGTTCTTTTCAGGAGCTCGAGGAAATGCATCTCAGGTACATCAATTAGTAGGTATGAGAGGATTAATGTCGGATCCTCAAGGACAAATGATTGATTTACCCATCCCAAGCAATTTACGCGAAGAGCTTTCTTTGACAGAATATTTGATTTGCTGCTATGGAGCGTGAAAGGAGTTGTTGATACTTGTGTACGAACATCAGATGTTAGATACCTCATGCTAGACTTGTTGAACTAGTCAGCAGATTATTGTATGTAGAACGTGTAATCACCTAGAGGGGGGTGAATAGGTGACTAGCTAATCTAATGGTCAATTAATGCGGAATTAAACTTATTAATGCAAACTAAAGTTTCTTAAACTAAACACCAAGTATAACACAAGAGTGTTGCCGGATTCCCCGTGAAGGGCTCTGGACTAACTCCTCAAGATTTCTCTAAATAAGAGTTGAGGTGCCGCGTTGGCTCTCTTAGTTGAATACTACTGTTAGCAAACAATCCCCAAGCATATAACAATTAAGCACACAATATATCAAGTATATAAAGTTAAAGACAATATGAGCATGCAAGATATATAGACAAGTAAGAGATAGAGAGAGAGCAATTGCAAACACGGGATATTTGTTTCGAGGTTCGAGCACACTTGCTCTACGTCCTCGCCTTCAACACTTGAAGGATTTTCACTATAAACCGAT
The DNA here is from genome assembly GCA_038442645.1 of Agave tequilana. Classification (NCBI taxonomy): domain Eukaryota; kingdom Viridiplantae; phylum Streptophyta; class Magnoliopsida; order Asparagales; family Asparagaceae; genus Agave; species Agave tequilana. The sequence continues at coordinate 39,049 of JAVJIF010016367.1, forward strand.
CCCACCGGATCACTCGGTGTCACAACACCTACAAGGCGAGTTCACACTTGAACTCCTTGGACTCACTAGTCTCTTCACCCATTCCCGAACACACTGCAAGCCCACAAGCTCGCCGAGGCCGCACCTCAAACGCCGAGTTTCCACTAGAACCCGAAACAATGTGAACACACACGTCCGCCTCCTCAAAGCAAAGATGAAGTCTTTGGTGATCACAACACTTTGATCACCTAAAAACAATCTCACAATAACACTCCTATAGGATGAATATATCAATGGATAGCTCAAGTGTTTGTGAGAAAAACAAGGATTGAAATTATGGTGGAAAACACAAGAAATCACTTTTGAAAACTCTTGATAAACTCTCCTTTTGAATGGAAGTATTTGGCTCTTAAACAAGTGGAGAAAACCTCTTAAAAGAGTAGGAAAAACTGGAGCTAAAATCCACTTCAAATCTTGTTCAAAACAGCCCATGATAGCCCCTTTAAATAGGCCATCAAAAACTAGCCGTTGGGGCCAAATCAGCAGCCCAGACGGCTGTCGGTCGACCGCCAACGGTCAGAAATCTGACCGTTGGAGCCTCGGTCGACTGGCCCGGTCGACCGTGGCCTAGAACAAATAGCAGAGCTCTTTGCCGGTCGACCGGCCCGGTCGACCGGGGCTTTCCAGAGAGCAGAAGCTCTCTGGCGGTCGACCGACCCTCCAGCCAGAACTGGCGTGCACGTTTGTGCACGTCGGTCGACCGACTCCTATCTCGGTCGACCGGTCCGGTCGACCGGCAGAAGCCAGAACAGACTCTAATTAGGGATTAAAAGGTTGTCTTTTTAGCTTAAATAAAATCCCATAAATTTACGAAAAATCTAAAAAAATAGATTCAATATTATACTTTGATAAACAAACATGTTTGAGTAAAATCAAGACATGTTACAAATATTTTGAACTATTTTTGTAACTTAGAAATTTTGGCTAAAAACAAAAACTGTATTTTTTCCAAAATAGATTTTTTTCAAAACTTCTCCAAATACAAAAACAAGATATTTTAAACTCTTTTAAAGCTTAGAGTGTATGGATATGATCCACTACACATACATGATGAAATATCTATATTTTTTACAATAAGCACTAAAAATGGTTTAGTTTAAAGACATGTATATATTAAACTCCAAAAACCAAACCAGTATTTTTTCAAAAGAAAACTCTTTTGTATTTTTTCAAAATAAAAACTCTTTTATGAAAACACATCTAAATCTTGTGTGTGAGTGTATATAGTATACTTGAGCAATCCACCATTATTCTATCCTTTACATTTTATCTAAAAATAAAATCTTAATAAAAACAAACCTAGACTCAAGTCTTGATCTTGAAGGTCTTCACTTGAAGTCTTCTTCTCCTCTTGACTTGGTCCAAACTTGATCCAAAGAGCTAGACTCCTCTTGAGTACTTCATGTGGTCTTGATGCATAGGCTCATGAATCAAACCGTGCTAGTTCCAAAACTTGACTTTAAATCCTTTGTTGAAGCTAAACACCAACTAAGATCTTGATCATAATCTGAGACTAATTAAACACAAGATCATTAGTACTATAACTACATGAGCTGATCATCATCAAAACTAGAGTGATGGGCCTTTGGGCCAACAATCTCCCCCTTTTTGATGATGACAAAACTCATGGAGTTATATATGCATGGATTAAAGTAAAGCTTCGAAGAAGCTCCCCCTTAACTCATGCATCACAATAAACAATAGATATGGCAATAAAGCACATAAAACTAAACAAACATGTATGCAAATAAGAGGAGATAAACAGCCAATCAAGCATAAAACTCATCAAATTCTTTTCTCCTTTTTGTAAAACAAAACAATATGCATAAACAAGAAATCTTTCTCCCACTTAATATATAAAGCAAGGAAAACATGCATATATACTAGAATACTTCTCCCTCTTTTTGTCAATCATCAACAAAGGGGTTAAAGTAAACACAAAACAATGTTCTCCCCCCTTTTGTTAGAAACAAAAAATCAACAAAGGGGTGAAATCAAATCAAATCAATCAATAAAGAGATATATGTGATATACATTCATGAAGAGAAAGACGCTAAGTTAACTTTCCTACATATATGCATTACATGAAGAAGGGATGACAAGCCCTAACTCACAGAACGCATAATATGCAATGCATAAGAGGGATGTGAAGCTCCCCCTAGACACGTGTACCGCATAAAAAGAGTTGTCAAGCTCCTTAATATAAGATACACTCAACATGAATCAATATATAGAAGAGATGTTAAGCTCCCCTTGCATATAGGCAATATATATCAAAATATTTTTAAGTCAAATTTTTAATAATTACTTAAAACAAAATTTGAAATTTACTCAAGGTAATAAAACACATTTTTGAGATACCTTTGTAAATAAACAAAATTTTTGAGATACCAATTAGAACTAAAACATATCAAAACATTTTTTTAAGAATCCAATTGTAACTAAACAATACAAATTTTGAATTCTAATGGTAATTGAAACATTTTACCAATTGAAATAACAATGAAATTTTGATACCAATGAAAGAAAATATTTTATATTTTGATACCAATTTAAATTTTCATGGATGCCAATTGAAATAAACAGTTCAATAGATACCAATTGAAATATATTATACATTTTGATATCAATAAAAAATACCAATTGTAAAAAAATACCAATTGAAGATAATGCATAAGCTTTTATAAACAGTACCAATTGATAAATCAATTGAAAATTAAGATTTGAATTAAGTTTAACATAAACATATTTTGTGCTTAAAACAAGTAAATATCTTGACAATCAAGCACCAACAAATCATATATATGTATGAAAATGAAAATACCAATAGAAATTGATATTATTTGAAATGTGAAGCATACTTATATAGAAAATATGAGTATATATAAAAAATAATCAATTGAGATACCAATTGAAAATATGATGTAAATCAAGTATATAACTCATAATAGACCACCCTTTTTATGCACAAGATAAAAGATTTTCAATAAAGCTTACAAGGCATACTCGCCCATCCGTCCGCCCTTGAAGGGGTTGGTAGGGATTTTCAAAAATAGAGTTTGAAAAATATTTTAATAGTGAAAGCACTACCAAATGAAGAATAAATAACTAGTTAGATTAATTTTTGAAAAACTAGTTAAAGATCCTTCAAAATATGAAACCAAATCATATGTATCATGAAACATACTAAATACACAAAATTCGACACTCAAGGTCCATAAAGCTCAAAATGATCATGAAACATAGTCATGAATAAACAAATAAAGTGTGAGTGCACAAAACTCTTGTAATTAGCATTTTCCATGAAGATAGTCAATAAAGCTTGAAACAAACATGAATAACATTTTATTACAAATCATAAAAATCATGAAAATTTATTTTTCATATAAAGATGAGAAATCATAAAAATTCATTTTTTATCTAAAATAAACTTCTAGGTATATGTATGATTTATCCAAAACTAACAATATGCATACATATTCAAAACATAAAAGAGTCTATGATATAATTTGCATGAAGGTAAGAGACTCAAGAGACATACATGTATATTTATTAGATTTGAATACAAAATACATATACATGAAGTAAAACATGAAATTGACAAAACAAGTGTAAATGAGAGAGTCATCAAAACTAGGCTATACATGTGCATATAGTGAGTACAAATGAACAATGAAGTGCAAACGTATATGAATCAAATGTTGCTCACTACTTGTACAAGTATATTTCCAAGTTTTAATAAAAACTGCATTAAACAAGTATTTACCACATGAAGCATAAAACATGAACATGCTAAAAATCATCAATTATAAAAGCATGTAAATAAACTATGAGTTTTAGAGATAGTTACCAACACATGAACTACACTCTAAGTCTCCAAAACATGGTGGTCGTCCCACCAAACCTCCTTGATAGCGGTGCATCAAATGTGTTCCATCAAGTCCATGTGCATCCACCATCAAGGCACCAAATCTCTCACGTCGTGTGAGAGCCCGCACCTACATCAAATACACAAGGTGGGACTTTGGTACCCATTTTCTTTTGGATCCATGAGGGTTAGCATTGTAAGGAACCCAAACATTCTTATTAGCAAAATTTAAAGCATTTATCTTATCATAACAAAATTTTGCTAAATGGCCTTTGCGGCCACAATATGTACACTTGTACACTCTATGACGCATATGTATTGAGTGTGATCATGACGTGCAAAGTATGCATATGCATGATGTGGGTGTTGTGCATGAACATGGGGAACTTGTTTCTTTTGAAATAAGGATTTCAATCTTTTATGATTAAATACACAATTGCTCAAAGTTGAGCTTAAACAATCAATTCTATTTTTCAAAATTTAACTTCATTTTTATCAATGATAGCATGTAAAGCATGATGAGAATGAGAATTATTTTTCTTATTCTTTTTAGAAACATCTTCTTTTTCTTTTTCAACAATTTTTCTTTTTAAAGAAGTGTTTTCATCAAAGCAACTTCTTTTTGTTTTTCTACCAAAATGATTTTATTTTTCAAAGCATTATTTCCTTCACACATGTCATTTAATTTAGAAAGCAAGGAAATATTCTCATTTTTCAAAAACTCATTATCTTTTTCAAAGCAAGCAATTTTGTTTTTTAAAAGACTCATTTTCTTTTAAAACATTTTCAAATTTTTCTTGTAAAGAATCTTTTTCATTTAACATGGCATCAAATTTATTTTTCATTTTCTTATTACCCTTTTTAAGCAATTCATATTTTTCTAGGAGTTGTTGACAAAAAAATCAAGCTTATTATAGGACATATCAATATCCTCTTCTACCTCAGATTCAGTAGTTACCTCAAGGGGGTTATCCCCTTGGACCATGTAGCATACGTTGGAAGCATCACTTTCAACATCCGAGTCGCTCCCCGCATAATATTGTTCTTTTTCGCCAAGGGAGATCAAAAGTTTCATACTACAAAAGCCAAATCAATGTTAGAAATCCTAGATAAATATTCATCATCTAGGGTACTCTTCAAAGCATGAATGGGCTTTGCATTAGCCTCAATATTCTTGCCATTTTAAACAATAAGAATCTTTAATAGTGGCAAAATAAATATGAATGCTTAGGGCTTTGAGGTACAAAGACATCTTAACCTTCCAAGTTTGGATGTTAAGAATGTCAAAGGTGGGAGGTGACATGAAATCCGTAGTGTGTGTACAAATGTTGTGATTAGCTATAAATGAGGATCTTTAACTCTAGGTTGTAAGACCCAAATCAAGAGCACGTGGCTCTGATACCAATTGTAATCACCTAGAGGGGGTGAATAGGTGACTAGCTAATCTAATGGTCAATTAATGCGGAATTAAAACTTATTAGTGCAAACTAAAGCTTCTTAAACTAAACACCAAGTATAACACAAGAGTGTAGCCGGATTCCCCGTGAACGGCTCTGGACTAACTCCTCAAGATTCCTCTAAATAAGAGTTGAGGTGCCGCGCTGGCTCTCTTGGTTGAATACTAGTGTTAGCAAACAATCCCCAATCATATAACAATTAAGCACACAATATATCAAGCATATAAAGATAAAGATAATATAAGCATGCAAGATATATAGACAAGTAAGAGATAGTAAGAGCAATCGCAAACACGGGATATTTGTTTCGAGGTTCGAGCACACTTGCTCTACATCCCCGCCTTCAACACTTGAAGGATTTCCACTATAAACCGATCCCACCGGATCACTCGGTGCCGCAACACCTACAAGGCGAGTTCACACTTGAACTCCTTGGACTCTCTAGTCCCTTCACTCGTTCCCGAACACACCGCAAGCCCACAAGCTCGCCGAGGCCGCACCTCAAACACCTAGTTCCCACTAGAACCCGAAATAATGCGAACACACACGTCCGCCTCCTCAAAGCAAAGATGAAGTCTTTGGTGATCACAACACTTTGATCACCTAAAAATAATCTCACAATAACACTCCTATAGGATGAATATATCAATGGATAACTCAAGTGTTTGTGAGAAAAACAAGGATTGAAATTGTGGTGGAAAACACAAGAAATCACTTTTGAAAACTCTTGATAAACTCTCCTTTTGAATGGAAGTATTTGGCTCTTAAAAGGGTGGAGAAAACCTCGATCGACTGGCCCGGTCGACCGTGGCCTGGAACAGAGAGATGTGCTCTCTGCCGGTCGACCGGCCCGGTCGACCGGAGCTTTCCAGAGATCAGAAGCTCTCTGGCGCTCGACCGGGTCGATCGACCGGCCCTTTAGCTAGAACTGGCGTGCACGTTTGTGTACGTCGATCGACCGACTCGGCCGACCGACTCCTATCTCGATCGACCGGTCCGGTCGATCGGCAGAAGCCAGAACAGACTCTAATTAGGGATTAGAAGGTTGTCTTTTTAGATTAAATAAAATCCCATAAATTTACGAAAAATCTACAAAAATAGGTTCAATATTATACTTTGATAAACAAACATGTTTGAGTAAAATCAAGACATGTTACAAATATTTTGAACTATTTTTTTTAACTTAGAAATTTTAGCTAAAAACAAAAACTGTATTTTTTCCAAAATAGATTTTTTTTCAAAACTTCTCCAAATACAAAAACAAGATATTTTAAACTCTTTTAAAGCTTAGAGTGTATGGATATGATCCACTACACATACATGATGAAATATCTATGTTTTTGACAATAAGCACTAAAAATGGTTTAGTTTAAAGACATGTATATACTAAACTCCAAAAACCAAACTGGTATTTTTTCAAAAGAAAACTCTTTTGTATTTTTTCAAAATAAAAACTCTTTTATGGAAACACATCTAAATCATGTGTGTGAGTGTATATAGTATACTTGAGCAATCCACCAACTATTCTATCCTTTACATTTTATCTAAAAACAAAATCTTAATAAAAACAAACCTAGACTTAAGTCTTGATCTTGAAGGTCTTCACTTGAAGTCTTCTTCTCCTCTTGACTTGGTCCAAACTTTATCCAAAGAGCTAGACTCCTCTTGAGTACTTGATGTGGACTTGATGCATAGGCTCTTGAATCAAACCGTGCTAGCTCGAAAACTTGACTTTAAATCCTTTTTTGAAGCTAAATTCCAACTAAGATCTTGATCATAAATCTGAGACTAATTAAACACAAGATCATTAGTACTATAACTACATGAGTTAATCATCATTAAAACTAGAGTGATGGGCCTTTGGGCCAATAAAACGGATTGTGGTACTACCTGAGGTATTTCTGTGAGTCCTCGAAATGAGATGACGGAAAAAAAATTGTTCACACCCTAATTGATCGTGTATTAGCAGACAATATATATATATATGTGTGTGTGTGTGTGTGTGTGTGTGTTGGCCCAGAGGCCCTTCACTCTAGTTCTAATGATGATTAACTCATGTAGTTATAGTTTACTAATAATTTTGTGATATTTAGTTTCAGATATTTGACCAAGACATTAGTAGGTGATTAGTATCAACAAAGGTGTTTTGGAGCTTTCACATGTAGATTCAAGAGCTCGAGCGTCAAGATTCGCATCTAGTACTCGGTTGGAGTCAAGCTCGGTGATTGTGTTTGGATCGACTCGGCTTGGAGACAAGATGACTTCGGTTTGTACGTAGTTTAGTTGTTTAGATCTTGTATAAAGATTAGATAGTATTGATATGCTCAAGTTCACATACACACACAAGTTTCAAGTTTATTGGTTTTGTTTTTTGGTTTAACTGATTTTGGATTTCATGTCAAAAACATAGATATAAATCTTTATATGTATATTGGATTCTATCCATATACAATATGCTTTAAAGTTGTTTCAATATCATGTTTTTATTTTACATGTGTTTTGAAAAAATAGGATTTTCATTTCAAAGTTTGGTTTTTGGAAAATACCGATTTTGGTTTAAAGCCTAATTTCAATATCAAAACAATGGTTCAAATAGTCTGTAATATGTGTTGAATTTTTATCACACATATTTGTATTTCAAAGATCTTATAAGAACATATTTTTGTCGAATTTATGTGATTTTATGGGATTTATTTATAATAAAAAGACAAGTTTTTTAATCCCTATATACTTGACCTGGCCTTCTGCTAGTCGACCAGTCCAGTCGACCGCTGCAGAAGTCGGTCGACTGGTCTGGTCGACCGATGTGCACAAACGTGCATGGCAGCTTGGACTGGTTGGCCGGTCGACCAGGCGGTCGACCGTCCATAGAGCAGATCGGGCTGTCGACCGTCCAGAGAGCTCTGCTCTCTGGAAATGGCCCCGGTCGACCGGGCGGTCGACCGGCAGAGAGCTGTTGCTCTTTGTTTTCAGGCCTGGTCGACCGAACGGTCGATCGGAGGCACAACGGTCATAAAAATGACCGTTTATCGGTCGACCGGGCAGTCAACCAGAAGGGCATTCTGCCCTTTCCTAGCTACTAACGATCAGAATTTTGGTGGGCTGTAATTACCCATCCTCTTGAGCTGTTTTAGCTAAATTTTAGAGAGCAATTTTTTTCACCTTTACAAGTGTTTAACAGCAAGTTTTTAAAAGAGTTTTGGGCTTAAAGATTTGATCTTTATTTGTCTTAAAAAGGTTGAAAAAATCAAAGAAAAATATAATCTTTGGGAATTGGTTTTTGTTCCTCATTTCTATAGCAATGTAGAAGTTTTTTCTAAGAGTTTTTCTTTGTGATTTTGATTTTCAAACTCTTTATTTTCTCGCACTTGAGCTATCATATCTATCCTATCTATAAGATCTAGTTTTGTGGGAATATTGGTTTGTGATCTTTGTGATCACCAAGAGTTGTAACCCTTTCCTTTACTTGTGGCTTTGTGCCTTACCCTCTAAGTGTAGAGGAGGTTGTGCAATTGGGTTTGTTGTTATCCCTCTTAGTGAAGAGGTGATTGTTGGAGTGTTGGCTTGGGCCTTATCCCTCAAGTGTGAGGTGATTGTTGTTTGGCTAAGTACCTATCCCTCTAAGTGTAGAGGTGATTGTGTTGTGCCTTGCCTCTAGTGTGGAGGTTGTTGTTTGCAAGGGGAGTTGTGTACTCTCATATTGTATTACCCAAATTCTCAGTGGAGATTCCCTGTATGGGAAGTCCTGTGTGAACGATATAGTGAAAATCCTTATGTGTGAAGGCGGGGATGTAGAGCAGTGACTCGAACCTCGAAACATATCTATTGTTTGCGATTGATCCACTATCTCTTAACTCTCTCTCTCTCTCTCTCATTGAGCATTGCATCATATTGTTCATATCATATATATGCTTGGGTTTGATTGTATACGATACTTGTGTTAAACCAAGAGAGTTTTACATAGCACCTCAACTCTTATTTAGAAGAGATAGTGCAGAGCCCTTCACCGGGAATTCAACTACACTCTTTGGTTACACTAAGTTTGTTGTAATTTAGTTTTAATTTCGCATTATTTGTCATTAGATTAGCCTTACACCTATTCACCCCCTCTCTAGGTGTACTTACAATATATATATATATGAGCATACGATGCATTGCCACTCAAAATCAAGATATTGGGATTGGACTTGTCAATCGTTTCATAACCTTTTGAACACAACCAATATATATTCGAACCCCTCTTTACTTGCAGGAATACATCTTGGATCTGTCACTTTTGTTATGGTAGAAGCCCCACTTACGGTGACCTGATCAAATTGGGGGAAGCCGTAGTTATTATTGTGGGTTAATAAATTGGGGAACCTTGAACTCAATTAACATTAAGAATTTTTCATACGGGTGGAGTATTCACAGGCAATACTGCTGACCATGTACGAGCCCCTTCTAATGGGAAAAAAAAGTTAAATGAGTTTTGGTTCATCCCACGCGTACCGATTATGGGCATCCTGCTTTTCTATATTCTATAGACTTGTACCATAAAGAGTCAGGATATTATACATAGTATGAATATTTCACTACAAAGTATGATTTTAGTGCAAAATGATCAATATGTAAAATCTAAGCAAGTGATTGATGAGATTCATGCCAGAACATCCACATTTCATTTTAAAGAGAAGGTTTAAAAAGATATTTATTCTGAATCAGGGGGAGAAATGCATGGGAGTACGATGTTTACCATCCACCCGAATATGAAGATAATAATGTTCATCTTGTAAGTTCACCTAGAGGGAGGGTGAATAGGTGATGGCTAATCTAATGGTCACTTATGAACAAATAATGCGGAATTAAAACTAAGTTGACCAAATTAAACTTCTTTTAATTGAACACTTATGTATAACACAAGAGTGTTGCCGAATTCCCCTTGCGAGGCTCTGGACAAACTCCTCTAGATTCCCCTTGAATGGGTTGAGGTGCCGCGTTGGCTCTCTTGGTTGAATACAAGTGTTAGACAATCAATCCCAAGCAATTATATAACAATTAAGCACAAGGGTATATCAAGCATATAAAGTAAATACAATGTAAGTAATGCAAGATATAATAGAGACAAAAAGAGTAAGAGAGCAAGAGTGAGCAATCGCAAACACAAAGGGTTTGTTTCGAGGTTCGAGCACACTTGCTCTACATCCCCGCCTTCGACACACGAAGGATTTCCACTATGCACGATCCAACCGGATCTCTCCTTGGTGCCGCAACACCTACAAGCCCTCGGACTCCCAAAGTCCCTTACACACCACAAGCCCACTGGCTCGTCGAGGCCGCACCTCAAGCTACAAGAGTTCGCACCCGAACCCTAAACAACCACGAGCACACTTGCCCGTCTCCTCAAAGTACAAGATGAAATCTTGGTGATCTAAACACTTGATCACCTACAAAAACTCTCACTACAACACCTATAGGATGAATAGCTCAATGGATGCTCAAGTGTAGTGTGAGAAATCAAGGAAAGAACTTTTGATGGAAAACTCAAGAAATCACAATAAACACTCTCTTGATAAAATCCCTTTTGATAGGAAATATTGGCACTCTATTTTGTGGAGAAAACTCTGCTAAAAGAATGAAAATAACTGGACAAAAGCTCTCCTAAAATCTTGGTTCAAAACAATGACAAAACCCCCTTTTATAGAGGTCAGAAAAATCTGACCGTTGGGGTCTGTCAGAGCTGCCGGTCGACCGCCCGGTCGACCGGTAACGGTCAAAAATCTGACCGTTACAGCCTCCGGTCGACTGGCCCGGTCGACCGAGAAGAACAGAGAGCACTGCTCTCAGTTCCGGTCGACCGGCCCGGTCGACCGCACAAAACTGCCAGACGTCACAGTTTTGTGCACGTCGGTCGACCGGCCCGGTCGACCGACCTCTGTGCAATGGGTTAACTTGGAGCACAGTTTTGAGGTCTAAAACATTCGAATTTGGGAATAAGTATATAGGATGAATTTGTAGATATTGAAGTCTTCTTTCTAATGAAACTTAAATCAAATCAATATCAATTCGGAATTGAAAGTTATCAATAAAATAGTAAAAGGTATCAAATCAGAAACTGAAAACTGTTTTTCAGACTTCAACCCAATATTTGACATTCTTAACATTTAAATCAGAAAATGATTATTGAATATTAAATGTAGCTCTGAAAGTCATCTTTAAAATGCAATATAAATCATGTTAATTGAATATAGGAATCAAAAGTTATGACTAGAAAACTAAAAGTGTGTCGAGCAGATCAGCAGGACGGACGAGAGTTCTAAAAAGGTTTTGGTTAAAAAACATGTATATTTGAAACACCAAAAACCAAAACGGTATTTTTCTAGAACTAAAAATCTTTTATGAAAACACATAAATCAAGAGTGTGTGTGTGATATGAACTTGAGCAATCCACCAACTATCTATCCTTTACATTTTAACTAAAACAAAAACAAAATCTTATACCTAGACACAAGTCTTCATCTTCTTGAAGTCTTCACTTGAAGGCTTCTCATCTTCTTGACTTGGTCCAAGCTTGATCCAAAGCTCCTTGGATCACCCCGTGCTAGCTCCAAATCTTGACATTTAATCCTTTGTTGAGCTATGCACCTACTAAGATCTTGATAATGAATCTGTCACTAATTAAACACAAGATCATTAGTAATCATAACTTCATGAGTTGATCATCATCAAAACTAGGGTGATAGGCCTTTGGGCCAACACATCTATTACCAAAAACAAGTCATTTTGGATACTAGCAAGAGGTCCCTGCGGATTTATATAGTGTCTTTTTCGCTACACAAGGATCAAGATCAAATGAATGTTCATTTTTTTCTATCGACTAAATAGATATCTCTGACCTCTCAATCACTAATGATGTTAGATCCTTCTAATAAAAAATATAGAGAAATTATTGACTATTCAAGACTTGATTAAGCCATACCAATGGTCATTGGAATTTCATGTATGCTTTGATTCTCCAAGAGAAATCTGATTTCTTGAGAAACAAGCAAAGAAATAGATTTCTCATCCCATTATAATATAATCAAGAATGAGATAAAGAATTAATACCCTCTTTTAATATTTCCATTGAAATACCCATAAATGGTATTTTACATAGAAATTGTATTCTTGCTTATTTTGATGTTCCATGATACAAAAGAAAGTGTTTGGGAATTACTAAATATGGAATTGTAGAGGCAGATTCAATCATAAAAAGAAGATTTGATTGAGTATCGAGGAGTAATAGAATTTAGTCTGAAATAGCAAATGAAAGTGGATCAGTTTTTTTATTCTCGAAGTACATATCTTACCCGGATTTTTGTCCATAATAGTTCAGAACAATATCATTAGAGTAGATACATAACTCGCTTTAAATATGAATACAAGAAACCGAGTAGGCGGATTAGTCCGAGTGGAGAGGGAAAAAAGTATTGAACTGAAAATCTTTTCTGGAGATATTCATTTTTCTGAAGAGACAGATAAGATATCCATATTATCTATATGACGCTAAAAATAATAGACCAATTTGATATCACTCTTTAATTTGAATTAGCAAAAGCAATGTCTTCTTGCATAATATAGATTCCAAACATTCATGATCTATACATGAATAAGTCAAATTACTTATTCCTCAGTCTATTAGAGAACTCTCTCTCTCTCCAGGGATTGTGAAAGACGTTCACTAGAAATATTCTTGTTATCGCTTCATATTCCTGATTGAGGTGAATCTGAAACACAGAAAATAGTATTTTGAAATCAGGGATAGTGCATTGGCTTCTCTTAATACTTTTGTGATAGCATCGTGGCTATGCGGGTCATATCCACAAAGAGAGAGGCGGTAGAAAATTGTCGGTAAATCACAAAATCAGTAACAAGTTCTTTTTGTTTCAAAAGAAAAAGAAAAAAGAAAAGAAAAAGAAAATAAGAAATAGAAGAGAAGGTGAAAGTGATAGTGATTTTGGTAAAAAGATTTTGAGAAGAAATCATATAAAAGAAAAACTCATGACTAACTTCCTACTAATTGATTCCGCTAACCATAGTAACACCTCTTTGAATGCTTGGTACCGTACGTTGAATGATGGGTAAATATTAGGCTTGATTGCAACACTTTTCAAACCATGATCCATAAGAAGTGATTCATATCCAACCTTTGCAAACAAGAAGAAGCAATCTAATATTATGTCATCAAAATTTCAAAGAGTAAGTTGAAATAAAATAGAATTGCAAGTTACCTTATTAGCAAGTTAGGAGTTAGAACCCATCATCATGAGTCATCCATGATTCTTATAACTTTTTATGCTTCTAGATTCATGTGAGCCAGAAATCAATCCAAGAGTTAGTCTGTTAGAGGGTTAGCAGTTAGTTAGCTATGGAGAAGAAAGTTAGCTACTCATCTAGAAAGCACAATAAAGCATGTAAATGTAAAAAGAAAAAATTAAAGAAATAAAAGAAAATCAATTAGATTATCTTGATTAGATTGTCACTCTCCATATAATATCTCTCTCTTTTTCTCATGAATCTCTCTCTAATCTACTAGATCTACAAAGAAAGAGAAAATACAAGAAAAAGAAGAAAAAGAAGAGAAAATCCTAATCTAAATCTAGAAGGAGAAACTCTAGCCTCTGGTCTCCTCTCTCAGTCCCTTGGTGTTGTATTTATAGGCATCAGTGACTTGAGTCCCAAGAAACGAAACCACGTGTTAAAAATCAGAGCAATCAGCCATGATATTGTCGTGGATACGCGGATTTCGATACGTTTTCGATACAAAAGCCTAGGCCTTAGGCTTAAATTTTTGGGCCACATGCTCTGTTGGATGAGAGAAGCTTCCAGTATTTATAATTAATTTTTATTTGCCACATAGCACCAGCAGATTTGACCTTCAATTCGAGCTTCAAATGGGTTGCTATTTTGTGCTTCAGAACAAAGGGCTTTTTAACTTGGGCTTCAAGAAATCTTTAAATAATTCCAAAAAATGGGTTTATTTAGCTCATTTTCTCAATTTTGCCCCTATTCATTGTATTCTACACATACTAAACAAAAACTCATTAATAGTAGAGTTTTATTGTAAAACAAATGGGGAGATGTGATATAACAATGTACAAAATTGATGAATAATCACACCCCACTCCTATTTTTTTCTATCCTTGATCAAAACAAGAGCAACTAAGACTATGAAATTTATTAAGCTACTATTGCAAGTCTCGCTACTATACTGAGTATGTGCAATAAGCTTTTAAAACTCTAGGTTACCCCCTAAAGGAAGGGTTTAGTCTCTTGAGGGTTTTCAGTAGATTACACCCACAAAATCCAAAAAAGAAAGAAAAAAAGTGTTAGAATTTTTGAAAACACATTTTGAAAGAGAAAAAATTTTGAAAAAATCTTTTCAAAAAAATTAAGTGATCAACAAGTCATAGGTTCACCAAACTCAATCATCCCTAAACATAGTCTCCTTCAAGAACTTGTAATTATTAAAGGTAAGATTATGAAAGGTAAGAAATCAAATTGTATTTTTCACTTAGTCTTATATTTTGCCCTAAATCGTATGCACTGTTGTGACCATGAATTTTTTTTTTAGATTCTTCAACTCCAACTCTCATACATTTATTTATCTAGTTATGTGCAAGTTATCTTTTTAGTTTTATTAGGCTTTCTAATTTACACATGTAACAAGTCTTTAGCCAGTGACTTCTAAACCAGACAGTCTTACGACATTTGGTAAGAAAACACCCCTCGGGTTAAACACTCAAGTAAATAAGGCCACAAAACTAAGAGGGTTTATTACCTATATTTTTGGTTGGCCACTCTTAGGCGTGAAAAATTTTGCTTCATAGACACAATTACCTTGTTTAATCAGTGGCTTTTTAATGGCATTTTCAAGTCTTTGTTTTGAATCCCAAGTATGTAAGTGTATGTAAAATGAATATTTCACTAAAGTAAAAGTCAGGACTAAATTATTTTTTCAATTTTCTTCCTTAAGCTTAAAATCAAACAAGTCCTCTTATTTTAACTAAAATTAAGAAATCATAATTATGATTCCCATAATTCCTAAGATTAACTTAATTTTTTACCAAAAAAATAGATCAAAATTTTTTCTCTTATTTCAAAAAGTTTTTTTAAATAAAAGGAAAATTCCTATAACAAAGAAAAGTCCTAATCTAAAAAAAGAAAAATACTAAAATAGGCAGAAACAGGAAAGAACAAATTTTAACAAAAACTCTAAAAAGAAAAATCTAAGTTAGTCAAATCCTCCCCCACACCTATCTCATGCATTGTCCTAAATGCATTGTGAATGTGTGTATTCATGAAAAATAGAGAGGAAAGAAAATATATCACCTCATTGTGGTGGTTTTGGGAGAGGTCTGATTGGTGGAGGAGTTGTTGCCCATTGCAATGAACCTGAAGTTCATAGAAACTCACCATTGACCTCTATCCTTTTAAAATTTTCATAACCCAATAATTGAATATGATCTTGCAAGATCCTATATTGACACTTATCCCAGTCAAATGTTCAATCTTAGAAAATCATCTCAGAATCATATTATTGTACCCCTTTGTTCAACAATTAAATGTGATTTGGTGAGATGGTTGATTTGGGCTCAAGAGTTAAAGGTACAGAACCAATGCTGACTCAGAGATTTGATTCAACTCAAGTAAAAGGTTTAGGAGTCGAAATTGGTTCAAGAATTGGGTCCAAATCAAAAAATTAAAGTTCTGCTTTATATTCATTTTTCATCAATGGAATGTGATTTTGAAATATTGGTGATTCAAGTTCAAGATTTACAAGCACATGAATCAATATTGACTCGGGAGTATGGTTCAAATCAGGTAAAGATAGAGGAACCGATATTGATTTAAAAATTGGAACCAAATCACAAAATTTAGGCTCAAGTTCACATTCATGTTCAAGTGTAATTTTATGGAAGTAATAACTTGCCGAATTATTAATGTGGTTCTCAAAGGTTTGATATTGATCAAGTTCAAGAAGTTGTGATTAAATTGAACCTTGATTTGAGTTTTCAACAAAACTTCCAAAATACTATTAACTGTGGGACAGATCAACTTGGTTAGAGATATCAGAAATGGTCAAAAAATTAGTTAGGGAGAGTTTCTTTGTTCATATCATTAATTGTGTTGACCAATTGACTAATTTGTACTTTTAACCAATTGATGGACTGGGTGAAAGAATTTAAGATTGAATTGTGCCTTCATTACTCTTTCTAAGTCAATTAGTTCTTCATTTTGTTGCGGTGGGACTTGAAAAGGTGAGTTTGAAGCTTGATTCTGGGGATTTTATGGAAATTGTGAGTCAATCATATTCTATTTTTGTTTTGGGGACTCAAGCAAGGCTTCAACCCTTTTTGTCAACTCGAATTTTTTTCATTTGATTGAGCTTGAAAATGAGGATATGAAGCAGAATTTTGGAAAGATTGTAGAAAAGGTTTTGAAAATTTGGCTCTTGGGGTTCATATCCTCATTGACTCCATAAAGAGTTTGGATGATTTGCCAATTATGATCATAAGTCTGAAGATAGGGTTATATGAGGTCGGGATGATAAATGGATTCACTTAGAATGGGAAAATTTTAGGTATAATCCACTTCACAAAAAAATAAAAAACAAATAAAAAAAGAAAGAAAACTCAATCAAGCCTATTCTAGGGTTGACCTGGACCTAGACGACTCCTAACTGGTTGATTGTCCAGGAGAGAGATACTGCAGTAGTCTGACCACAAGTTAATCAGTCAGATAGGGGAAAGATTCAGTGAGAGGTATTTTTACTTAAAAGCGAGCCTACTTAATCAAATCACTGAATCTTTAAGGCTGAACATTTTAATCTCCAATCCTTAGACACTGATTTAGTAAGAGTCAAACTCTAACAACTTTCTCACAAAGTTAATCTCTTAATGAGTTTGAGATGTCTCTAGGCGGCCAATATCTAATAATTTTATTAAGGCTTAGGTTGTGTGAGTAGGGAGATGATTTTTGGGCCAAGGAAGGGTGATAAAATTCTACTTTATGTTATTTTGGGTTTTGCCCTCAGAATTAATTTGTGCAAGTATGCAATTTAGGTAAGAATAAGCACTTAAAGTATTAAATCACTCAAATGTTTGTCCTACACTAAATGCAATAAAATTTTATACACCTTACTTTAGCACTCAGCAAAAGAATAAAAATAATAATATGGAATAAAATTGACACGTGCTTAAATGCAAATGTCTAAACATTTTTTAATAATTCCAGTCATAGTTTTGGTCAATTATTACAGTGTGAGGTAAAATAAAGCAGGAAAACTAATAACATAAAAGACACAAGATTCAAATCTGCAGCTCTTAAAAAAGAATTGGTCAGCACCTATGCGGCAATTACCGCGGATTCACAGCAAAAATAGGGACTATGTGTCCTTACTTTCTAAAGTAGGGAGCTACATGTACAATGGTCTTCTGCAGTAGCTAATTTATTTTACCCGCACACAAGAAATAAATAAGAAATGTTAATAAACCAGTGAATATGTTGGCCCAGAGACCCATCACTCTAGTTTTGATGATGATTAACTCATGTAGTTATAGTTTATTAAAAATCTTATGATATTTAGTTTCAGATATTTGATCAAGATTTTAGTAGGTGTTTAGCTTCAACAAAGGAATTTTGGAGCTTTCACATGTTGATTCAAGAGCTCAGTGTCAAGATCGCATCTAGTACTCGGTTGGAGTCAAGCTCGTTAGATCGTGTCTGGATCGAGTCGACTTGGAGAAGGAGTTCTACAAGAAGACTTCAGTTTATGTTTAGTTTAAAATTGTGTTTAGATCTTGTGTAAAGGTAGATAGTATTGATATGCTTAAGTTCACACACACACACACACACACACACACACAAGTTTAAAGTTTATTGGTTTTGGTTTTCGGTTTAACCGATTTGGATTTCATGTCAAAAACATAGATATATATATGTCTTATATGTATATTAGATTCTATCCATATACAATATGCTTCAAAGTTATTTCAATATCATGTTTTTGTATTTATACAAGTTTTAGAGAAAACGGTTTTCCATTTAAAAATTCAAGTTTTGAAAATACCGATTTTGTGTTTAAGCCAAATTTCAATATCACAAAAATAGTTCAAATAGTTTGTAATATGTGAGTCACATATGTTTGGTATTCAAAGATCTAATAAGAACTTATTTTTGTGGAATTTATGTGATTTTATGGGATTTAATTGGTATTAAATTAACCAAGTTTTCATACATATTTTTCTCAGCCACACTACTCTGGCAGTCGACCGGAGGTTGACCGGACCAGGAGTCGATCGACCGTCATGGTCGACCGATGTGCACGGGACGTGCACAAAGGCCAGCCCATTCGGCCGGTCGACCGCGCGGTCGATCGACTAAAAGCACCCCACTCTCGGGTGGGGGCCGGTCGACTGATGGCTTTGGCCCGGTCGATCGGCCGGTCGACCGGAGGCACAACGATCATAAAAATGACTGTTGGCCGGTCGACCAGGCGGTCGACCGGAAGGACAGTTTTGCCTTTTCCTGGCTGCCAACGGGCAGATTTTTGAGAGGCTATATATCTGCCTTCTCTTGAGCTGATTTGACCAAGATTTGAGAAGAGAAAAATTTTTATCTTTCAAGTGTTTCTCAGCAAGAGTTTTTGTGGTTAAAAGATTTATTTTTATTTATTTTTAAAGTGTTGGAAAATTCAAAGAAAAGGGAGTCTTTTGGGAATTGGTTTTTGATCTTGATTTCAATATCTATTTGGAGATTTTCCCAAGTGTTTTTCTTTGTTCTAAACACTTTATTTTCTCACACTTGAGCTATCTATCTATCCTATCTATTAGGGTCTTATTTTTAGTGAGAAAATTAGTTTGTGGTTTAGTGAGACCACCAAGAATTGTAAACCTTCTTTTATTTGGGTTTGTTGTTATCCCTCTTATGTAGAGGTGATTGTGGAAGTTGGGTTTGAGTTAATTATTATCCCTCTAAGTGTAGAGGTGATTGTTGGAGTGTTGGCTTTGAGCATTATCCCTCTAGTGTGAGGTGATTGTTGTTTGGCTAAGTGCCCATCCCTCTTAGTGTAGAGGTGATTGTAGTTATGCCTAGCCTCTTGTGTAGAAGTTGTATTTGTTAGAGAGAGGACTTGTGTACTCCTAGTTGTATTTACCTAAATCCTCAGTGGAGGTTCCCTGTGTGGGAAGTCCTCTGTGGACGATTTAGTAGAAATCCTTCTGTGTGAATGCAGGGACGTAGAGCTGGGTGGTCGAACCTCGAAACATATCTCAGTGTTTGCGTTTAATCCATTATCTCTAAACTCTCTCTCTTTTATATCTTGCATTACATCATATTGTTCAAATCTTATATATGCTTGGTATTGTTTGTGTGCCTCACTTGTTTTGAACCAAGAGAGCTTTACATAGCACCTCAACTCTTATTTAGAGGAATTTAGAGGAGATAATCCAGAGTCCTTCACTGGGAATTCGGCTACACTCTTTGGTTACACTAAGTGTGTTGCAATTAGTTTTTTAATTCCGCATCATTTGTCACTAGATTAGCCATGCACCTATTCACCCCCCTCTAGGTATACTTTCAATTGGTATCAGAGCCTACGCTCCTGATATTAGGTTTAACCACCTAGGAGTGAGATATTGGTTAGATAATCTAGTTTTGCATTTGCACACTTAATTGTTTACACACACTCATGGATTTCTTGATCCCTCACATGTACGGTATTTCCAACAATGACATGTGGAAATATAAGATGAGTATGTACCCTAAGACCTTAGGAATGCATGTTTACCTTTCTACTATCAAGAAATCTTATCTTGATAATAACAAGCATATAAAGGCCAATGCACAAGCCCTAGAGGCCCTTAGATGCACTCTAAGTAAAGAATATTTATGTATGATTTCTCATTGTGACTCCGCCTTTGCAGTGTGGAACACTTTGACCTCTCCAAAGCTTCAAACACCAAATATTGTGGAGGAGGAATCTAGTGGAGATGAGTCTGACCAACATTGCTACATGGTCTAAGGGAATGACTCCCTTGAGATAAACTCGGATACTCAACTAGATGATAGTACTAGTTCTTCCAGTAATGATTATATGGATGTCGATTCTTTAAATGAAGAACTATCTATTGTGTGTGAAAACTTGCTTGAAAAATATCAAGTTTTGAAAAAGAAAAGTATTAAATTAAATAAAAAAATAAGAATTTGTGTTAACTTGACTTGATTTTGCAAGAGAAGGTTGAGATTTTAAGTGAAAGAGATTTCTTAAAAACCCAACTTGACCTTATCTTAAAAGAAAATAAGATTTTAAAAAATAAAAATGATTGTGATGATATTTTAAAGAAAAATGAGACTTTGACTTAAAAACTTGAAATTATTTTAAAATAGAACTAAACTTTGAAAAATAAAATTGCTTTAATTTCAAAGAATTTGGATTTAGTTTCAAAAGAAAATATGTCTTTGAAAAATGATTTAGATTCCCATGTTTGCCATGCTACTATTACTTCACCATCTAGTGTACCTATTGCATGCTCTACCTCTTCTACTATTATTAAAAATGATATATGTATGTTAAAGAAGAGTGTTGATTGTTTGGGCTCTACTTTGAGCCAATGTGCCATGAACCACACACGGTTGGAATCTATATTTCACAAGAAACATGCTCCTCCTATGCATGCACATAAACCATGGCATACACATACTTCTCATGCTCACACACATGTTATCATGTATACACATGTGTACACTTGTACACATTGTGGATGTAAGGGTCACCTTGCAAAATTTTGTGATGATAAAATACATGATTCAAATTTTGCAAATAGATTTGCTTGGGTTAGAAAAGGTGCTAACCCCCATAGACCCAATAGAGTATGGGTACCAAAAACTATTCCTATTTTAATTGATGTAGGTGTGGGCTCTCACTTGACGCGAGGGCATTGTGCCTTATGGTGGATGCTTTTGTGCTTGATGGACACTACTTTGGATGCATTACCTTCAAGGAAGTTTGGCGGGAGGACCACTATGGTTTGGAGATCTAGAGATTAGCCCTAATGGTTTTGGTAGCTATCTCTAACTCCCATTTTGTTTACATGCTTTTAGATAATTAATTTTTTAGCATGTTATGTTTTAATGATCATTATACTTAAATGCCATATTGTTTAGACTTATGACATACACCTATAGTAATTGAGATACACCCATGTTCATATGGAACCATATTTTGTGTTCTCACTTTAGTTTACCTATTGTGTATATCATAACTCTAAGACATGCGCATTTACTTAATAATCATATTGGTTTATGTTTATGATTCTTTTACACTTCATGTTTTGATTACTTGTTTAGACATAAATTTTCATTAAAACTTGTGTATATACTTGTACAATTAATGAGCCACATTTGATTTTTATATGTTTGTGCTTAATTACTCATTTGTACCCATTAGATGTACTAGAATATGTTGGCCCAATGGCCTTCCACTCTAGTTTTGATGATGATCAACACTCATGTAGTTATGTTTACTAATATTCTTGTGTTTCTAAGTTTCAGATCATTAACAGGATATTAGTTGGTGATTAGCTTCATCAAGATGATTAGAAGCTATTCTTGATGATTCCGGTGCCAAAGCTTAAAGATCATACCTTTGCACTTGGAGAGTCACGGAGTTTGGACCGAGTCTACTTAAAGATGAAGATCGACAAGAAGACTTAGGTATCTAGTTTAGAGTTTGTGTTTTAGATCCATTTGTAAAGCTTAGTTTAGTTGATATGCTCAAGTGCACAAAACACACGTTTTATAATTTGATATTTGGTTTTTATGAATAGTTGATCAAAACAAGTTTACATGTTTTATATGTATAGTAGATGTATTCTAGTTATACATACATGGTTTAACTTACTAAACAAACTTATTTTGATATCCCTATTCATGTTTTGGAAAAATCAAGTTTGATAAAAATACAAGTTTTGTTTTTGATAAATTTTGCAAGACACAAAAATAAATTGATATGTTGATATATTGTCTTGAAATTTTTATCACAGGTGTATGTTTTAATATAAAATGATAAAACAAATTTTGTGAATTTTTTAGAAGTGTTAAAAGATTTTTAGAAAATATTTTACACTGTTTTTCTGACCCTGCACTGTGCCTGCCAGGCCAGTTCGGTCGACCGGACCGATCGACTGCACCAAGTGGCCGGTCGACCGGGTCGGTCGACCGATGTGCACAATCGTGCACGCTGGCGACACATGTAGTCGGTCGACCGGACAAGTCGACCGAGTTGAGAGCTCTGCTCTCGGGAATTTTCGGTCGACCGGACCGGTCGACCGCTGCTGCCCAACGGTCACATTTTTGACCGTTGGCGGTCGACCGGGCCGGTCGACCGGCAGTTGGTCAGACTGCCACATCAGCCTAACGGCTAGTTTTGACTAGGGCCTATATAAACCCCATCTCTTTGGGGATTTTGGCCAAGCTTTTACAAGAGAAAAATCCCAGGTTTTCAGAAGTTTAAAACAAGTTTTTAAAAGAGTTTTTGTGCTTTAAACTTCTCATCTTTATTTGTTTTGGGTTTTTGAAAAATCAAAGAAAGCTAGGGTTTTGGGAGATTGTATTGATTTGTATTTTCTATCTTCTACAAGTGATTTCCCAAGAAGTTTTTCTTTGTTGCTTGTTTCCAAAACACCTTGATTCCACACTTGAGCTATCATACTATCCTAAACTATTTAGGATCTTGTTTTTGTGGAAAAAGAAAAAGGAAAGAGGTTTGTGGTTGAAATATACCACTTGTTGTAAACTCTTGATTTCTTGAGATTGCTCCCTCTTTGGTAGAGGTGGAGAGTGTTGTATTGGGGTATTGGTTTGGATCCCTCTTGGGTAGAGGTGATTGAGATTGGTTGTGAGCCTCTTCGGTAGAGGTGGTTGTGGTTGTTGTTGGTTGTTGGCCTCGGTGGAGGTTGTTGTATTGAGAGAGGAGTTAGGTACTCCTAGTGTTGTAAGAAATCCTCTTCGGTAGAGGTTCCCTCGGTGGGAGTTGAGTTAGTGGAAATCCTACACGGTGGTGTAGGCGGGGATGTAGAGCAAGGTGCTCGAACCTCGAAACAAATCTCGGTGTTTGCGTTTTGATACATTGTCTCTCTAACTCTCTCTCTTATAATTGTGCAAAGCATCATACTCATCATCATATCATACTTGCTTGTGTTGAGCATTGATTCATTCATATCATATATTGCTTGTGTTGTGCCTTGCATTTCTTATGGTCATATCTATTATATGCTTGGCTTGATTGTGTGTATTTCATATTGCTTGGATTGCTTGTGTGTGTGTGCCTAACTTATACTCATCCAACAAGAGCTTCACATAGCACCTCAACCCATTTAAAGGGGAATCAAGGGGAGTTAGTCCAGAGCCTCGCAAGGGGAATTCGGCTACACTTGTTGTATTGTATTAGTTTGTGCATAATTTGCATTAGCTTCCGCATTTAGCGCACTTAGTTTGCATTTAGTTTCTTAGATTAGCACTTACACCTATTCACCCCCCCTCTAGGTGTTTTTTCAATTGGTATCAGAGCTAGTGCTCCTGATACTTAGGCTTAACATCCTAGGAGTGATCCATTTGCTTGCTAATCTCATTTGCATTTGTTTGTTTGCACATTCATATATAGTTTACCATGGACTTCATGACCCCTCCTAGCTTTGACCCTTCCAACATTGATGTTTGGAAGTATAGGATGTCCATGTACCTAAAGACCCTAGGTTTGCATGTTTTCCTTGCGGCCACCAAGAGATGTTATCTTGGTGATTGCAATCATATAGGGGCCAATGCACAAGCCCTAGAGGCTATTAGAAGCACTTTATCAAAAGAATATCTTTTACGTGTTTCTAATCTTGATTCCGCTTTTGCAGTGTGGAACAAGTTGACAACCACCACCAACACCTCCAAGCTTCAAGTCCAAATCCAACAAGAAGAGGAATCTAGTGGAGAATCCAAGCCACAACAATGCTATATGGTCCAAGGGAATGACTCCCTTGAGGTACATTCGGAACCCCACTTAGATAGTGATGATGATGCTAGTTCTTCTAGTAATGATATTGTTGATCCCCATGCTCTAAATGAAGAACTTTCAATAGTATGTGAAAAGTTAATTGAAAAATATAAGATTTTGAAAAAGAAAAGTCTAGATATTGAAAAAGAAAATAAAAGTTTGCATGCTAGACTTGATTGTGTTTTGCAAGAGAAGGTTGAGGTCTATAATGAAAGGGATTCATTAATATCTCAATTAGAACTTGCACTTAAAGAAAATGAATTTTTAAAGTCTAAAAATGATTGCCATGCTATTTTGAAGAAAAATGAAAATTTGTCTTCAAAAGTAGATTTTGTTGTAAAAGAAAATAATTCTTTGAAAATTAAAATTGATTCTATTTCAAAGGATTTAGAAATTTGTTTAAAGAAAAATGAGTTTTTACAAAATAAGATTGATGCTCATGTTTGCCATGCTAGTGTAGCCTCTTCATCTAGACTACCTAATGCATGTACCTCTTCTTCTAGGATTAATGATGATATTTGTATGCTAAAGAAGAGAGTAGATTGTTTGGGCTCCACTATAAGCCAATGTGCCTTGAACCACACTCGGTTGGAAACCTTGGTTCGAAAGAAACAAGTTCCATCCTTTATGCATGCACACCCACCACGGCATACACATGCTCCTCACGGACACCATCAACACATGTATGCTCATGTGTACTCATGTACACATTGTGGACGTAAGGGCCACCTTGCTAAATTTTGTTATGATAGATTACATACTCCTAATTTAGCAAAGAAGTTTGTTTGGGTTAGAGAAGGTACTAACCCCCCTGGACCCATCAAGAAGGTATGGGTACCAAAGACCACCCCTCCAATTTTTGATGTAGGTGTGGGCTCTCACATGACGTGAGAGTGATAGCACCTTGGAGTGGATGCGTTCCGGACTTCATGGAAATCAAATGGATGCATCACTTTCAAGGGAAGGTTTGGTGGAGAGGACCACCATGTTTTGGAGACAAGGAGAGTTGCTTCTTCGTTTTGGTAACAATCCTTTACTCCCATTTATTGTTTACATGCTTTCCATGTTTTAATGTTTATAGCATGTTTTTGATGTCTATGGATTAGTATGTTCATTCCATGTTTATTAGATCCTTGACATACATGTATAGTATTTGAGACACACATGCTTATATGAACCCATAATTAGTGTTCTCACTTTTGTTTGAGCTATAATGTACATCATGAATCTAATACATGTGAATTCACATAATAATCATGTTTTAGTTTTATCATGATGACTTTTAGATTTGTTTTGATGCTTTATGTTTTGAATATATGTTTAAGTGTTAGTTTTCATTAAGACTAGTTATATACTCGTACATAGAATGGGCCACAAACAAATCTATATATGTTTGGGATTGAATGCTTGTTTGTTCCCATTAGATGTGCTAGTATAGTCTAGTTTTGATGATTCATACATTTTAAACTTGTATTCCATTTTTGGTATTTGTTCTTATGAGTTTTCATTTCATGTATATGTGTATTTTGCCAAACTTGAAGATATACATGTATACCCCTTGAGTCATTTGCCTTTCATGCAAATATCTACTTATGGACTCATTTGTGTTTAGGGATATGTATGTATACTTATTGTGTTGACAATTCATACATATACCTTGAAATGACATTTGTTTTAATGAAAGATTTAGTTTTTCATGTATTTGTGTTTAACTTCATGTATATGTCCATCTTATACAAACTATTGACTATACATGAGTATCCTTTTTGAGCCACGTGCCTTCATGCATATATCTTTGTGGACTCGTTATGTTTTGGATATGTATGTATATTTTAGCTTGTATTAGACATACATATGCCTTGAAGATTAAATAAGTAGTTTTATATGATTTTTCATGTTTTGATGGAATTATGTTTTAAGGAATAATTGAGCGTAATGAAATATTTTTTCATGATTATGATCTTCACATATTATTTGTACACTCATATCTATTGCTCATGTTTTGTTTCTCATGAGGTATGCTTTATTGGTTAGAGTGATGATTATCATGTGAATTTCATTTTTTGTTTTATTCCTTGCTTGAAGGATTTCGTGCTAGTTAACAAGTTTTCCATTTAACTAGTTGCGGTGTTCCTCATTTTGGTAGTGATTTTCAAACAAAACTACATTTTCAAATCTATCTTTGAAAACCCCTACCATCCAAGGGCGGTAGGATGGGAGATCATGTTCATGTATGCCCTAAATTGAAAATCTTTAAAACTTGAATTATGATTGGGTGGTAGATAATATGATGTATACACTTGAACTTATTGTTATGTCAATTGGTATCATTGAACTCTTTCAATTGGTATCATTTTGATCTTCTTGTATTCTCATATATGTTTTGTATGTATGTATGCTTTAAATTCCAAGTATATCAATTTCTATTGGTATCTATCTTTCATACATATATATGTTTGTGTTTATGCTAGTGCTTGAGTTTCAATTTTGTTTAAATTGATTACTTTTAAATTGTTATCAAGACTATGCATGTCTTTAGTTTGTATC
The DNA here is from genome assembly GCA_038442645.1 of Agave tequilana. Classification (NCBI taxonomy): domain Eukaryota; kingdom Viridiplantae; phylum Streptophyta; class Magnoliopsida; order Asparagales; family Asparagaceae; genus Agave; species Agave tequilana. Next base: position 66,023 of record JAVJIF010016367.1, read on the forward strand.
TCATAAAGGGGGAGAAAATTTGATTTTGTATTTCAATTGGTATTTGTACTCCCACTCTTTATGATTAAAAGTTGTTATTTTGAACATATGATATCAACATCAAATTTGTTTATATAGTTTCAAAATGAAATATATTCTTACAATTGGTATCAAAATTTGTGTTTAGACATTCAAAATTTGTTATGTTGTTCTACAATTGGTAATTTGTTATGTTTAATTACAATTGGTATCTCAAAATGTTGTTTAAAGAATATATTCAAAGTTTTGATTTGTATTTCCTATATGCAAGGAGAGCTTAACATCTCTCTTACATATAGATTCATGTTGAGTATATTATAAATTGAGGAGCTTGACAACTCTTCTTTATATGATATACGTGTGAAGGGGGAGCTTCACATCTCCTCTTATGCATTACATAATATGTGTTATGTGAATTGGGGCTTGTCATCCCTTCTTCATGTAATGCATATGTGTAGGGAAGCTAACTTAGCGTCTTCCTCTTCATGAATGTATATAGCATATAACACTTATTATCCTTGTTTACTTTCTTTTGGTATCAAGATGCTTCATTGACATATTTTCAATTGATATCATGTTTTTAAAGTCACCCCTTATTGACTTTGTTTTTGTTTTAGACAAAAAGGGGGAGAACATTGTTTGCATTGTTTTGATTGACATAAAGGGGAAGCAAGATTTTTTACCCCTCGTTTTATCTATGGTTTTGATTACCCCTTTGTTGATGATTGACAAAAAGGGGGAGAAGAATTTGAGTTTTGTTTCTATATATATGCATGATTGTGTTTTTGCATATACCAAGTTCATGCATAGGGATAAATAATAAGATATGATGCATGCTTTTGTTTAGTATCATGTGCTTTCATTGCATATCTATTATGTTTATTGTGATGCATGAGTTAAGGGGGAGCTTCTTTGAAGCTTAACTTTAATCCATGCATATATAACTCCATGAGTTTTGTCATCATCAAAAAGGGGGAGATTGTTGGCCCAATGGCCTTCCACTCTAGTTTTGATGATGATCAACACTCATGTAGTTATGTTTACTAATATTCTTGTGTTTCTAAGTTTCAGATCATTAACAGGATATTAGTTGGTGATTAGCTTCATCAAGATGATTAGAAGCTATTCTTGATGATTCCGGTGCCAAAGCTTAAAGATCATACCTTTGCACTTGGAGAGTCACGGAGTTTGGACCGAGTCTACTTGAAGATGAAGATCGACAAGAAGACTTAGGTATCTAGTTTAGAGTTTGTGTTTTAGATCCATTTGTAAAGCTTAGTTTAGTTGATATGCTCAAGTGCACAAAACACACGTTTTATAATTTGATATTTGGTTTTTATGAATAGTTGATCAAAACAAGTTTACATGTTTTATATGTATAGTAGATGTATTCTAGTTATACATACATGGTTTAACTTGCTAAACAAACTTATTTTGATATCCCTATTCATGTTTTGGAAAAATCAAGTTTGATAAAAATACAAGTTTTGTTTTTGATAAATTTTGCAAGACACAAAAATAAATTGATATGTTGATATATTGTCTTGAAATTTTTATCACAGGTGTATGTTTTAATATAAAATGATAAAACAAATTTTGTGAATTTTTTAGAAGTGTTAAAAGATTTTTAGAAAATATTTTACACTGTTTTTCTGACCCTGCACTGTGCCTGCCAGGCCAGTTCGGTCGACCAGACCGGTCGACCGCACCAAGTGGCCGGTCGACCGGGTCGGTCGACCGATGTGCACAATCGTGCACGCTGGCGACACATGTAGTCGGTCGACCGGACCGGTCGACCGAGTTGAGAGCTCTGCTCTCGGGAATTTTCGGTCGACCGGACCGTCGACCGCTGCTGCCCAACGGTCACATTTTTGACCGTTGGCGGTCGACCGGGCCGGTCGACCGGCAGTTGGTCAGACTGCCACATCAGCCTAACGGCTAGTTTTGACTAGGGCCTATATAAACCCCATCTCTTTGGGATTTTGGCCAAGCTTTTACAAGAGAAAAATCCCAGGTTTTCAGAAGTTTAAAACAAGTTTTTAAAAGAGTTTTTGTGCTTTAAACTTCTCATCTTTATTTGTTTTGGGTTTTTGGAAAATCAAAGAAAGCTAGGGTTTTGGGAGATTGTATTGATTTGTATTTTCTATCTTCTACAAGTGATTTCCCAAGAAGTTTTTCTTTGTTGCTTGTTTCCAAAAACACCTTGATTCCACACTTGAGCTATCATACTATCCTAAACTATTTAGGATCTTGTTTTTGTGGAAAAAGAAAAAGGAAAGAGGTTTGTGGTTGAAATATACCACTTGTTGTAAACCCTTGATTTCTTGAGATTGCTCCCTCTTTGGTAGAGGTGGAGAGTGTTGTATTGGGGTATTGGTTTGGATCCCTCTTGGGTAGAGGTGATTGAGATTGGTTGTGAGCCTCTTCGGTAGAGGTGGTTGTGGTTGTTGTTGGTTGTTGGCCTCGGTGGAGGTTGTTGTATTGAGAGAGGAGTTAGGTACTCCTAGTGTTGTAAGAAATCCTCTTCGGTAGAGGTTCCCTCGGTGGGAGTTGAGTTAGTGGAAATCCTACACGGTGGTGTAGGCGGGGATGTAGAGCAAGGTGCTCGAACCTCGAAACAAATCTCGGTGTTTGCGTTTTGATACATTGTCTCTCTAACTCTCTCTCTTATAATTGTGCAAAGCATCATACTCATCATCATATCATACTTGCTTGTGTTGAGCATTGATTCATTCATATTATATATTGCTTGTGTTGTGCCTTGCATTTCTTATTGTCATATCTATTATATGCTTGGCTTGATTGTGTGTATTTCATATTGCTTGGATTGCTTGTGTGTGTGTGCCTAACTTATACTCATCCAACAAGAGCTTCACATAGCACCTCAACCCATTTAAAGGGGAATCAAGGGGAGTTAGTCCAGAGCCTCGCAAGGGGAATTCGGCTACACTTGTTGTATTGTATTAGTTTGTGCATAATTTGCATTAGCTTCCGCATTTAGCGCACTTAGTTTGCATTTAGTTTCTTAGATTAGCACTTACACCTATTCACCCCCCCCTCTAGGTGTTTTTTCAGAATAGCCTAGTTTTGATGATTAGTGTATTTGACTTGTATTCCCTATTTTTCATCTATGTTTTTCATAATAATGTGTTTAACTTCATGTATATGTTAATTTTGTTTTAAAACTTTAAGATGACATGTATACCCTTGAGTCACTTGCTCTTCATGTAAATTCCATTATGGACTCATTTATGTTTTAGATATGTATGTATACTTCTAGTTTAGACAAAACATACATATACCTTGAAGCCTATTTAGCTTTGATGATTTTCATGTTTTCATGGATATATTCATGTTTTATCCCTTACTTGAAGGACTTCGTACTAGTTTTCAAGATTATCATAAAACTAGTTACGTATTTCTTCATTTTGGAAGAGTTTTCAAACTTGTTAAAATTATTTTCAAATCTAATTTTTGAAAATCCCTTCCTTCGAAGGGCGGCTGGATGGGCGACCATGCCTTGTATGCTCAAAATTGAAAATCTTTTTAACATGTGCATGAAAGGGAAGTGGTATGAGTTATACACTTGATCCTCATTATATTTTCAATTGGTATCACAATTGACAAACTTCAAATAGTATCAATTTCGATTGGTATTTATATTTTCATGCATATATATGTGATTTGATTGTGCTTATAATATCTTTACATCTTAAAGCACAAATTCTGTTTATACTAAGCTTGATTTATTTCTTAATGTCAATTATTTTTTAATTAGTACCTTATACAAGATTATGCATTATTTTTTATTGGTATTTCATAAAGGGGGAGAAAATTCTTGTTTTATCTTTCAATCGGTTCTATTTTCAATTGGTAACTTACTCCCATTCTTTATTGATGAAAAATACTTTATTTTGGTATATGCTAACATTTTCAATATTGGTATCATGTTTCATTTTAAATTGGTATCTATATTGATATGAGTTATGTTTACCTAAAATAATTTGGTTTTACTTTCAATTGATATCAAGATTTTCAATATATATTTCAATTGGTTTCAAAAACATACAGTGTTTCATTTTCTATTGATATCAAAGATTTACAAGACATTTTCAATTGGTATCAAGATATTTTCAATTGGTATCTTTTAGTATCTTAAAATTTTATTTACTTTCAATTGGTATCATAATGTTTCGATGTATACCTTTATCATAAATTGATATATTTTTCAATTGGTATTAAATGTTTTGATATGTATTGCTTATATGCAAGGGAAGCTTAATATCTTCTCTATGTATAGATTCATGTTGAGTGCATCTCATATTGAGGAGCTTGACCTCTCTTCTCTATGTCTTACACGTGTGTAGAGGGAGCCTCACATCTCCTTTTATACATTGTATATTATGCGTTATGTGATTAGGGTTTAGTCATCTCTCTTTCATGTAATGCATGTATGCAGGGGGAGTTAACTTTTCGTCTCTCCTCTTCATGAATGTATATCACATATACATCCTTCTTGGTTGATTTGACAAAAAGGGGGAGAAATTTTTTTTTGAGAGTTTATTTATGCCCCTTTGTTGATGATTTGATAAATAGGGGAGAGAAATTTGGAGTTTTATATATGCATGTTTATGTCATTTATATGCATGTTTATTTCTTTTCCTTGTTTTATACAAAAAGGGGAAGAAGAATTTTGAGAATTTATATATGCATGTTTATTTTCAATTGGTATCAGAGCATATATGTTTTGTTTATGCAAAAAGGGAGAAGTATTCTTCATTTATGCATATATGTGTTATTTGGTTTATGCATTCATTGAATATCTTTATTGTTTATTACTATGCATGAGTTAAGGGGGAGCTTCTATGAAGCTTAACTTTAATCCATGCATATATAACTCCATGAGTTTTGTCATAATCAAAAAGGGGGAGATTATTGGCCCAGAGGCCCATCACTCTAGTTTTGATGATGATTAACTTATGTAGTTATAGTTTACTAATAGTCTTGTGATATTTAGTTTCAGGTATTTGACCAAGATTTTAGTAGTGTTTAGCTTTAATAAAAGAGTTTTGGAGCTTTCACATGTTGATTCAAGAGCCCGAGCGTCAAGATCGCATCTAGTACTCGGTTGGAATCAAGCTCGTTGGATCGTGTTTGGATCGAGTTGACTTGGAGAAGGAGTTCTAAAGGAAGACTTCAGTTTGTGTTTAGTTTAAGATTGTGTTTAGATTTTGTGTAAAGGTAGATAGTATTAATATGCTCAAGTTCACACACACACACACACACACAAGTTTAAAGTTTATTGATTTTGATTTTCGGTTTAACTGATTTTGGATTTTATGTCAAAAACATAAATATATATCTTATATATATATATATATATATATATATATATATATATATATATATATATATATATATATATATATATATATATATATATTGGATTCTATCCATATACAATATGCTTCAAAGTTATTTCAATGTCATGTTTTTATATTTATACAAGTTTTGGAGAAAACGGTTTTCCATTTCAAAAATTCAAGTTTTGAAAAATACCGATTTTGTATTTAAGCCAAATTTCAATATCACAAAAATGGTTCAAATATTTTGTAATATGGGTTAATTTTTAGTCACACATGTTTGGTATTCAAAGATCTAATAAGAACTTATTTTTGTGAAATTTATGTGATTTTATGAGATTTAATTGGTATTAAATTAACCAAGTTTCATACTTGTTTTTCTTAGCCAAATTGCTCTGGCGGTCGACCGGACGGTCGACCGGACCAGGAGTCGGTCGACCGTTACGATCGACCGATGTGCACGGGAAGTGCACAAAGGCCAGCCCATTCGGCCGGTCGACCGCGCAATCGACTGACTGAAAGCACCCTTCTCGGGTGGGGGCCAGTCGACCGGGCGGTCGACCGATGGCTTTGGCCCGGTCGATTGGGCATCAACCAGAGGCACAACAGTCATAAAAATGACTATTGGCTGGTCGACCGGGCGATCGACGGGTCAACCAAAAGGGCAGTTTTGCCTTTCCTGGCTGCCAACGGGCAGATTTTTGAGAGGCTATATATATGCCTTCTCTTGAGCTGATTTGACCAAGATTTGAGAAGAGAAAAATTTTTATCTTTCAAGTATTTCTCAGCAAGATTTTTTGTGGTTAAAAGATGTATTTTAATTTGTTTTTAAAGTGTTGGAAAATTCAAAGAAAAGAGAGTCTTTTGGGAATTGGTTTTGATCTTAATTTCAATATCTATTTGGAGATCTTTTCAAGTGTTTTTCTTTGTTGTAAACACTTTATTTTCTCACACTTGAGCTATCTATCTATCCTATCTATTAAGATCATGTTTTTGGTGAGAAAATTAGTTTGTGGTTTAATGAGACTACCAAGAGTTGTAAACATTCTTTTATTTGGGTTTGTTGTTATCCCTCTTGTGGAGCGGTGATTGTGGAAGCTGTGTTTGAGTTGCTTGTTATCCCTCTAAGTGTAGAGGTGATTGTTGGAGTGTTGTCTTTGAGCCTTATCCCTCTAGTGTGAGGTAATTATTACTTGGCTAAGTGTCCATTCCTCTAAGTGTAGAGGTGATTACAGTTGTGCTTAGCCTCTTGTATAGAGATTGTGTTTGTTGGAGAGAGGAGTCGTGTACTCCTAGTTGTATTTACCCAAATCCTCAGTAGAGGTTCCCTGTGTGGGAAGTCCTGTGTGGACGATTTAGTGAAAATCCTTCTGTGTGAAGACGGGGACGTAGAGCTGGGTACTCAAACCTCAAAACATATCTCGGTGTTTGCGTTTAATCCACTAGCTCTAAACTCTCTCTCTTTTATATCTTGCATTGTATTATATTGTTCATATCTTATACATGCTTGGCATTATTTGTGTGCCTCAGTTGTGTTGAACCAAGAGAGTTTTATATAGCACCTCAACTCTTATTTAGAAGAATTTAGAGGAGATAGTTCAGAGCCCTTCACCGGGAATTCGGCTACACTCTTTGGTTACACTAAGTGTGTTGCAATTAGTTTTTTAATTCCACATCATTTGTCACTAGATTAGCCATGCACCTATTCACCCCCCCTCTATGTGTACTTTCAGAATATACTGTTCCCTCTCCGGCAACGGCGCCAAAATTTGATTGAAGTGAATCTAAAACACAGAAAATAGTATTTTGAAATCAGAGATCATCCTTTGGCTTCTCTCAATATTTTGAAATAGCATAGTGACTATGCGGGTCGTATCCACAAGGAGAGAAGTGATAGAAGTTTGTGAGTAAATCATGAAATCGATAACAAGTTCTTTTTGTTTCAAAAAAATAAAAACAAAAGAAAACAAGAAGTAGAAGAGAAGGTGAAAGTAATAGTGATTTTGGTGAAAAGATTTTGAGAAGAAATCAAATAAAAGAAAAACTCATGGCTAACTTTCTACTAATTGATCCCACTAATCATATTAATCTCTTTGGATGATTGGTGTCTCATCTTGGATTATTAGCAAATATTAAGCTTGATTGCAAGGCTTTTCATAGCATGATCTATAAGAAGTAATTCATATCCAATCTTTGCAAACAAGAAGAAGCAATCTAATATTACATCATCAAAACTTATAAGAGCAAGTATGAAATAAAATAGAATTGTGAGTTAGCTTGTTATCAAGTTAGGAGTTAGAATCCATCATCTTGAGCCATCCCTGACTCTTGTAAGAACAAGGTCTATTTGATGCTTCTATATTTGTGGGTCACAAATCAAACTAAGAGTTAGTGTGTTAGTGAGTTAGTAGTTAGTTAGCCATGAAAAAAAAAGTTAGCTACTCATCTAGAAAGCATAATAAAGCGTGTAAATGTAAAAAACAAAAAAAGCAATTAAACAAACAAAAAAATCAATTAGATTAAGAAACTATGAAGAGAAAAGAGGAATCTTGCATTAGATTGTCACTCTCCATATAACATCTCACTCTTTTTCTCGTGAATCTCTCTTTAATATACTAGATCTATGAAGAAAGAAAAAAATGCAAGAAAAAGAAAAAGAAAACAAAGATAAAATCTAAATCTAAATTTAGAAGGAGAAACACTAGCCTCTAGTCCCTTAGTGTTGTATTTATAGGCATCAGTGACTTAAGCCCCAAGAAACGAAATCACGCGTCAAAATCAAAGCAATAGCCCTAATATTGTCGTGGATTTTGTCGCGTTTTGTGGCAAAATCTGGGCCTTTGGCTCAGATTTTTGGGCCACATGCTCCATTGGATGAGAGAAGCTTTCACTATTTATAATTAATTTTTATTTTTCATGTAGCACCAGTATATTTGATCTTCAATTTGGGCTTCAAATCGATTGTTATTTTGGGCTTCTAGAACAAAGGGCTCTTTAACTTTGACTTCAAGAAATCTTTAAATAATTTCCAAAAAATGGTCTATTTAGCTCATTTTCTCTATTTTTCACTTATTCATTGTATCCTGCATATACTAAACAAAAACTCGTTAATAGCAAAGTTTTATTGTAAAACAATGGAGAGATGTGATATAAAAATATGCAGAATTGATGAATAATCAATTCCCTAAAAAATGGATCTCGCTCTACTAGCTCTGAATAAATTAAATGCATACATTAAGATATGAAGGTTCTTATTCCATCACAACAAAAGCACTTTTTTATTCTTTCATATACTAGGGGACTTCACTTGGAAAAAAAATGTTCCATACTAACAGATTTGGATCCATAACCATGGGGTTCCAATGCACGAGATCTTATAGTACTTATTAATGTATCAATTAGTATTACAAAGAAGAAATAAATTATATAAACTAATGCAATTAGATCAGTTCTTCATAGACAAACTTGGGATTTGTGATCCTGGATAAGATTGGTTCAGGATCCCATGAGCTAGCACATGGAATAGAAAAAATGTGAGTCTTAGGCTTGAATCGCAAGGTGAAATCATTGAGGATGATGATTACATTAGAAGTCTCATCTATGACCATTTTAAGTGCATTTTTGGAAAGAATACCATAAACATATGGCCCTGGGGACATTCTGGATCGTCAAGATCAATTCAGGGATCTTTTTGAAAAGTGGGGGATACTTCTTTACTTTTTCTGAAGAGGAACTCAAGGCAGGTGTCTGGGGACGGGGGGGCTACAATGCGCCTTGGCCAGACAATTTTCCTATTTTCTTTTATTTGCATTTTGAGAATCGTGAAGCCCGAAGTCATGAACCTCTTGGAACACCTTCACAGGGGAACAGTTCAGCTCCATAGAATTAATTATGCACATGTGATTCTCATTCCTAAAAAGGGAAAGTCTAGAGAACCGGGAGGACTTTAGGCCTATTAGCGTTTTGAGTGATCTGTGAAGATTTTATCCAAAGTGTTGGCTAACCTTCTTAGGAATGTCCTTGGGGTTGTCATTGATGATCACCAATCTGGGTTTCTGAAGGGAAGAAATATTTTGGATTCTATTGGTACTTCCCAAGAGGTCATTCAATTTGCAAAAAGGAACAAAATCTCAGGTTTTATGCCAAATTGGATTTTGAGTAAGCATATGATATGGTTGAATAGGGATGCATTTTGGAAACAGTACAGTCTTGAGAGTTCTCGTCGTCTGGGATTTCTTGGGTTTGCCTTGGATTCGCCTTTGGTTGTAGTTTGCTAAGGTGTCTGCGCTGGTGAATGGTATTTAGAGGCCAGATATTTCCTATAGGAGGGGTCTATGCCAGGGTGATCATATTTCCCTTTTGATCTTTGTGCTTGTCGCTAATGGTCTGCATCATATGATTTCCAAATGTCATGAGACGGTCCTCATTAACGGGTTGAGATGTCGAGATGACACCAATTTTGTTATCAATCTGCATTACTCGGATGACACTCTAATTTTTGGAAGGAAAGTCTGCCTCATACCATGATCCTTAAATGGATCATGTTTTGCTTTGAGAGGTGGTCTTGGCTTAAAATCAATTTTCATAAGAGTTCCTTGTGTTTTGGGGAGAAATTTCTGTTTGCAGCTTCCTTATTTTGCTGGTGTTTAATTGTACATTTCAATGGCTTCCTATTATGTACCTTCGGACTGCATCTTGTGATCGACAGCCTTAAGAAGATTCATTGGAGACCACTTGTTGACAGGATTTAGAAGAGACTTGCAGGGTGGAAAGGGAAATTTCTTTTTCTAGGAGGGAGGATCACCATAATCAATTCTATTTTATCTGCCATTCCCACCTATTCCTATCCTTTTCCCACTTCCTAGATGGGTGAAAAAGGAGATTTATTCTTTGAGGGAAAAAATTCCTTTAGAATGGGACTGGCATGTGGGAAAGGCTTTTGCTAGGTGAACTAGAAGCGGGTCTGCATGCTTAAAGAATTTGGAGGCTTGGGTATTATCAACCTTCAGGATTTCAACAGTGCCTTGCTTATCAAGTAGTGCTGGAAGTTATTTTATGAAGTAGGTCGTGAGTGGGCATCACTTATCTCACATATTACCGACCTGTAACTGGATGGTGTTTGACAAATGCATTAATGGGGTTCTTCTTCTCCTTTTGGGACAGGATTGAGGGCCTTCAAGGATTTTTTTTTCTTAGGAATTGAGATGGACATGAACAATGAAAGAGGAACCAAATTTTAGATGGATAGGTGGTGCACGAACGTCCCTTTGTACATGTTTTTTCCTAATTTTTTTCTTTGGCCTAAGACCCCGTTGGGCCAGTTTCTTCAAACTGGTCGGATTATAGTTGGAATATCAAGGGGTCGATCTTGAATCAGGTGGGTCATTCTGCCAAGAGGGAGGAACTTATGCAGATCCTTCCGGACCATTTACCAATGGTTAGGGATCGACCCATTTGTGCCTGGGATTCCAAAAGGATTTTTTTGCTTAGAAGCGTTTATTGTAAGCTTAATGAGGGTACGCTGCGATGCCCGTTTTCTAAGGCAATCTGGAGGATTAAAATGCCTCTTAAACTTAAGGTCTTCCTCTGGCTTGTAATCAATGGTGCAATCCTCACTTGAGATAATCTCAAGAAAAGTGGCATGCAGGGACTTAAGATTTGCACTCTATGTGTGGCAGATGACGAATCTATCGATCATCTTTTTCTTGCATGCCCTTTTAGTAGTTATGTTTGGGATCACATGACTCTCAGGTTGAACTTAATCTCCTGCAGAGGCCTCCCTCTTCTAACCTCTTGTGGTCATCTTGGAGATACAAAGCTATGTTGGGAAAACAAAGAATTTTATGTGAATCTTTGAGCTGAATTAAGGCGAGATCCATTGATAGAATCAATCAGATAATGTGTGGAGCATGTTCTCCTTCCATTGTGATGAACATGGTATATTCACATGTTCAATTCCATTTTCGAATGAATGAAATATTCAAGTCTAAAGTTAACCTAATTCAAAAGCTAAAGGGGACTAAAGGTAGCTAAAAATATTTAGTCTTACATTGGATATGGAGTGGACATTTGAAGTTTTTAATTAGAGAAATATGTGATTGAAAGAGAGAAATTTTGCATTGAAAACAAAAAAAGAGTTGAAGTAGAAAATTCTTAATCTCTTCTCAAAGTAACCGCGTAGTAAGAACTAAACGGGTCGATCCATAGGGAAGGATGTAATGAAAGCTTTTCGGAACGAATCCTATAACAAATAGCTTGGAAAAAAGAATTATGATTATAAGAAAAGGTTTTAAAAGAAAGAATAGGCATAGCCAACTAATCATCTGCCACAACCAAACACTAGTCTATCATGAATAAATATCATATTGAACCTATAAAGATTAACCCTAGATTTTGCTTCAAACCCAAGAAAGAAAAGTAAGAAAGAAAGTAAACCCTGATTATAATATACTAGATAAAATTAAGCATTAGTTTATAGAAGTCTCAAAGTATAGTATAAGAAAAGTAGCTTTAACTTAACGTTAATCCGTCAAAGTATCTAAGTATAAACCAAGAATAACTATTAAATAGTATACCCTAAAGCTAGTTTAACTCAATTCATGGCTAATTTTCAAGAATTATTTACTTACCCTAGGGTTTCTAACATGCATAGAGTTCAATCAATTTATTTTTATAGATCTAGATTTTAGTTGGTAGAGAGAATAGTATGCTATAAAAGAATTAGTTACACATATTCATGGTAAAATTAAGTATGATATTTAAAGATTACATAAAAGATATGAACTGGAATAAAATAAACACAAATAAAAATAGCAACAAAGGAGACTAAAAGAAAATAATGACCTTTTATTGAATCTGTCACCAACTTAATATAAAGCATTCTCCTCTCTTCAAAAAAACTTCAAAGTAGAAAAAAACTAGAAAATATAAGTAAAATTCAGAAAGAAAGAGGATCTAAAGAAAGCCCTAAGCTTGAGCTTCTAAAATCTGCCCTGCTCTTTGTTCTTTGGGGATATTTATAAGGGATTTGAGAAGTAGAGTCCCAGTATAGCACCGCTACCAAAACTCAATGCATCTGGGCCCAGAACAGCCATATTTTTGTGGTTAGGAAGGGGAGGGTGCGGCTCTTTGTGGAATCTGGTCATGCGCTTTGGCGTGTGGCATCATCTCGTCCGTTTATGTGGAGATCTATCATCAAAATCTTCGTTTGATCCCCAAAATTTGAAATATCTTTTATCTAAGATAACTTGAGAAGCAAGTTACATCCAAATATAAATTTAGTTTGGATTCTCTTTCTCTCTCCAAATAGATTTATTTTTATCCGCTTCATCTTCTAGGACTTGTGGTGCAAGCAACCAGAATTTGAATAGGAGTCTACCTCTATCTTTAATTAGGATAAGGATTCATCTTATTCTATCATTTTTCTCCTCTAGATTTTAAATTAATTTAATTTAAAACTCAAATTTAAATAAGATAGAAAAGATGCTTGGTTTATCTTCCAAATTAATCTTTATTTTCATGATAATTTTGGGCTTTTGGGCTTCTTTTGGGCTTTCTCTTGGATTATGGAGGTATGCACATCACTAACTAATAAATAAATTAAATAGTAATGTTTAACAAAAATTAAGCATGAAAATATGAATAATAATATGCATTATTGATGACCAATCACACCCTCACACTTATCTTTTTGCTCGTCCTCGAGTAATAATAAAAAAACTAATCTAACTATCCTAATATCACTTTCGTATGAATCACGATTACACTTAGTACGTGCAATAAGTTGTTAAACCTCTAAGTTACCCGCTGAGTATGAGTGTTGTCTCGTGAGGGTTTTCAGTGGATGGCACCCACAAAATCCATAAAGAAAGAAAAATAAAATGTTAGCATTTTTTAAATTCATTTTTGAAGGCAAAGAATATTTGAAATAATTTTTGAATAAATCAAGTAATTTATAAGTCTTGGAATTGTCAAATTATTTATTCCTATACTTAGTATCAATGCAAATATTTATTATCAATTTTGGTTAGGATTAAAACTGAATTTTTCACTTAGTCTATTATTTTACCCCAAGTCATATGCATCTTTGTGAAGTGAATTTTTTTACTTGTTATTCTTTAACTTCAACTCACATGCCTTGTATATATAATAATTTCTTTTTGCAGAAGTTCGAAGCATTACCACTTTGTTGCCCTTAAAGCACTTCTTTTCTTTTTCTTTTTTTTAATATGTATAACTCATCTAATTTTCTTTTGTGTAAGTATCAAGGCTTCTTAAGACCCTAATACCTAACTAACTGAATATTAGATGTGTTAATACATATATGATATGTATATATTTTTCAATTTTTTCAAACTTATCTAATTACTTTTCGTGTAAATACCAAGGCTTTCTTAGGCCAAAGCACCTACTAATCAATAATTAGATATGTTTATTATATATATATTATTTTTTTAAGACACAAGAGTCTTTATTTTGAATCCCAAGTGTGTAAATATATAAAGCATGCATATTTTATTAAGGTAAAAATATCAAGACTAAATTACTCTTTCAATTTTTCCTCTTAATCCTAAAAATCAAACAAATTATCTTATTTTGACCGAGTAGTAAGAAACCTAATTATGATTTTCTTATTTCTTAAAATTAACTTACAAAAAATAAGTCAAAATATTATTTCCTTTTTCAAAAACTTTTTAAATTATTTTGATTTTTTATGTAACTTTTTTTATGTTATTTTTTTATTATGTTAGTTGGTTACCCCCTCCCCCACGGCTATCTCATGCATTGTCCTAAATGTATGAATGTAATGCATAATGCATTAAATAAAGTGTAAAAAGAGGTAAAAAAATGATAATAATAATAATAATATACAAATATATGTACAACACATGTTTCCCCCGCACCTAGATCTTTTTAGATTTCATTCTTCTAGCTCACTTCCCATTATTTCAATGGGTTCTCTTTATAGGGCACAATGAGGAGGCCAATCTTATTTTTATTTTAGCTCTCTTCCTCTCCCATCTCACCTTCCTTAAGCTCTTCTTCCTCACAAGTCTACATCCACTATTCAAAAATTGATTACCACCACACTTCTCAGTTCGAACTTCATCACTATGAATGTTTAGAAATCTAGCTCAGTTTCATATATCTCCTTAAAATTTAAATCAACACTTTCTCCTGGAGGTATGTAATTAACTAAAATATCCTTATCGGTTCATCCAAATACAGGAGTTTTTCTTCAAAGAAATTTTCAAAGGTTAAGTCAATCGGAGGTTCTTGAATTATATTCTCATACGATGTATCATGATTGGCTCATTGACAGTAAAGACACTCAAATCAAATTACTTTTTTTAAAAGGGACTCTAAAATTAGGATCTCCAACATGTGTCTTCTCATTAATATAATCGCACTTATCCTCAAATAATTCATTAAGAAATAGAGACTCATTTTTTATACCTTCACTTTCTTCTTCACAATTGTTCTCAATGAAGTTTACCTTAAACTTTGGTCTTTTATTTTATGAGGTTATTTTTCTAGGTTGAAGACATTGACCTCTTTAGTCATGTCTCCAAAGGTCAACCTCATTGATCTGTTCCTACAATTTATGATCGTAGTTGTAGTTGCAAAGAATGGACGCCCTAAGATAACGAGAGTTTGAGACCTAGGAGTGGATACAGGTTGGGTCTTAAGAATAATAAAATCTATTGGGTGGATAAACTCCCCAACTTGGATAAGGACATCAGTAATTTCTCCTTTGGGAATTTTTACGGGCCGGTCAGCTAATTGGATTGTGACTTTAGTCAAACTAAGCTCCCAACCCAAGTTGTTGATAGACTTAAAAAGGAAAAAGTTGCTACTTGCTCCCAAATTAAGAAGTGCATGATTAATTACAGTTTGACCTATTGTGCAAGAAATGGTAGGACAACCGAGATCCTTATACTTAACAGGAATTTGATTAGACAATAGCTCACTAATGTTAGTGGCTAGAAAAACCTTCTTGGGCACATTAATTTTTCTCTTCTTAATGCACATGTCCTTAAGGAATTTAGCATAGCTAGGGACTTGTTGGATTGCATCAAGAAGAGGTACATTGATCTTGACTTGATTAAAAATCTCACGTAACTTATCCATTTGTGCACTTTGTTTCTTTTGAGCCTATTTGTGTAGGGTGTTATATGCTTGTACACATCTTCATCTGACTTGTCTTTTTTAGTGTTATCAGAGTCAAGTTGAGGTGGAGTGGGATTAGAAGAGGTGGATGCTTGTTTTGAACTTGATGGTGTTGATACTTGGTTATCAACCTGTTTTCTCAATCGCAATGAATGAATCCAATTACATTGGTTCATGTAATTGGAAAAATTCCTTTGGGCTATCGGTTGACTAGGCAAAGTTCCTTTGGTTTTTCACTTAGAGAACCGGCTAACTGATTCATTTGGACCTCTAACCTCGATATAGCCTGTCCTGTGTTTTGCATGAAAGATGCAAGAATCTTTTCAAAATTGGTTGAGTTCTATTCAAAGTGGGGACCTTGGAAAACTTGGTTGGGAAATTTTTGTTGATAATTGAAAAAATTGGACTGATGGTTGGAAGTTGGAAATTGTTTATTTTGGCTCCATGAGAAATTCGGGTGGTTCCTCCAACCAGAATAGTAAGTTGGACCGTAGGAATTATTGGCGGGCCTTATAAAGGTTGCATTCATATTTTTGGACAACATTTGATGAGCTAAAAAGATAGGACATTCCTAGAACACGCGGTTCATGGCCTGAAAGTAAGTACAGCCCATCGAGGGTGTTGGGCTGACTTGGTTCATAGAGACTGGCTTCTTAGTTTTAGAACTTCTAGTCTTTGCATTGCAACAGCTAGTTTAGCTTTGGCAGCTATATTTGCCTCAATGGAATGGGCATCTCCTTTAGAATAACTAGGGTCGTTAGTCCTAAATTTTTTCGGAGTTGGTTCTCATTGGATGGTCAACCAAGTCTTCATATAATAACAATCCTTCGTCTTCATTCCTTTTCAAAAATCCTCCTTGGCAAATGGATTCTAATAGGGTTTTCATTTGATATTCTAATCCATCATAAAGAGATTAGCTAAGTCGCCATTTCTCTATCCCATGATGAGGGCATTGGGCAAGGAGGTCCTTAAATCGTTCGAAGTACTTCCAAAAAGGTTCATTAGTTGTTTGCTTAAACTACAAGGTGTTTTTTCTAATTTGCGCAGTCTTGTGAACTAGACAGAATTTCTTCAAGAAGGCCTCGACGAAATTATCTCATGATAATATGGTACGAGCTTTTAGACTATAGAGCCATTTCTTTATTAAGTCTTTCAAAGAGAATGGGACAAAAGGTAACTTAGCGGCGTCTATTCCTAGGTTGGATATTTTCATCATGAGACATACTTCCTCATATTTCCTTATGAAAAAGTATGCATTCTCAGATTCAAATTCATGAAACTTGGGAAGAGTGTTGATGTACTGTGGTTTCAGCTCAAATTAGTTGTCTCCTACATCGGTGAGCTGAATGCAAGATGGAAGAGAGGTCCTAATAGGATAGAACCTATCCTGCAGTGATGGTGGTTGTGCCATGTGTGGATCAAGTTTAGGTCGTGAACTGTTCCTAATTAGTATAAATGTGGCTGGGTCTCTCAATCAAGCTGACATGCACAGTTAAACAAACATGTTCACCCAATCAATCAAGAAAAAAATCAAAAATAAAAATCCTAATCTAGTTTAAGCCTGGATCTAGACGACTCCTGACTTTAGACTGTCTTTGAGACGTATATTGTCAACCTTAACCACAAGTTAATCGGCCAGGTAGGTGGCAAGATCGGTGGGAGGTATCTGTCAAAGACAGACCTAATTATGTCAAACCACCAACCTTCAGAGTTTCGCCCCTCAGTCTCCAACCTTAGACACCGATTTGACAAGAGTTAATTTCAAACAACTTTCTCCATCAGTCAATCTCTTAATGAGCCCGAGTTAACCTAAGGCCAATGTCTAGTCAATTTTTATTTTAGGGTTAGTGTTGTGAGTGCAACGAAAATGGTTTGTGGGCCAAGGAAGGGTAATGACGTCCCCACCTCATATTATTTATAGGTTTTGCCCTTAAGATGTATTAGTGCACATGTACAAACAAATAGAAAAAAATTCACTTAAAAGCAATAAATCAGTCAAGGGTGCTTCCTAATCTATATGCAATGTGGACGTACCTTATCACCAGCACTCTTTAACAAAAGTTAAAAAATTTAAATAGACACGTGCCTATGATGCAAGAGTCTAATTTTTTTATGTTAATCAACTAATAGGTTACTGCTAATTAGTTAGCAGTACGTAGGGTGATCATAGAGAAAAATTATCAAAGCAGTAAATAGAACTTTGCGATTTGCAGCAACCTGCAAAAGATCAATTAGTAGTGATCTACTAATGTCGTAAAAAGGCGGCTATTGCCGTGTTTACGCGGCTGTTTAGTAGGCTATGTTGCTCTATCTTCTAGGGCAGAGATACCTAGTAGCTATATGTCCTTAGCTGCAGCTAGTTTTCTTGTTATCAGATCCTGTAAACAAAAAAAAAATTAGCTTTAGAGTATATCGTACCGTTCCCTCTCTGGCAATGGGGCCAAAATTTGATTGAAAGAGAGAAATTTTGGATTGAAAATAAAGAAAGGGTTAAAGTTAGAACATTCTTAATCTCTTCTCAACGTAACCGCTTAGCAAGGGCTAGACGGGTCGATCCACAAGGAAGGATACGATGGAAGCTTTTCAAAATGAATTCTCTAGCAAACAGCTTGAAAAAAAGAATTATGATTATAAGCAAAGGTTTTAAATAGAAATAACAGGCATAACCAACTAATCATCTACCACAATCAAACACTAGTCTATCATGAATAAATATCATATTGAACCTGTAAAGATTAACCCTAGATTGTTGCTTCAAATCCAAGAAAGAAAAGTAAGAAAGAAAGTAGACTCTGATTACAATGTACTAGATAAAATTAAGTATTGGTTTATCGAAGTCTCAAAGTATAGAATAAGAAAAGTAGTTTTAACTTAACATTAAGCCATCAAAGTATCTAAGTATAAACCAAGAATAACTATTAAATAGTATACCCTAAAGCTATTTTAACTCAATTCATGACTAATCTTCAAGAATTATTTACTTATCCTATGGTTTCTAACATGCATAGAGTTCAATCAATTTATTTTTATAGATCTAGATTTTTGTTGGTGGAGAGATTTGCAAGCTATGAAAGAATTAGTTACACATATTCACGGTGGAATTAAGCATGGTACTTAAAGATTACATAAAAGAGATGAAACTAGAATAAAAAACACAATTAAAATAAGCAACAAAAAAGATTGAAAGAAAATAATGACCTTTTATTGAATCTGTCACCAACTCAGCATAAAGCGTTCCCCTCTCTTCAAATCTTCTTAAAGTAGAAAAAAATAGAAAATATAAGTAAAATTCAGAAAGAAAGAGGATCTGAAAAAAAACCCTAAGCTTGAGCTTTTGAGATCTGCCCTGCTCTGTTGCTCTTTGGGGGTATTTATAAGGGATTTGAGAGTGGAGTCCCAGTACAACACCTCCACCAAAACTCAACGCATGTGGCCCCAGAACAGCTTTGTTTCCGCGGCCAAAAAGGGGAGGCCGCAGCTTTTTTGTGAAATCTAGTCACGCGCTTTGGCGCGTAGCTTCATCTCATCCGTTTATGTGGAGATCTATCCTCGGAATTTTCGTTTGATCCCTAAATTTTGAAATATCTTTTATCTATAGGTAACAAGAGAAGCAAGTTACATTCAAATCTGAATTTAGTTTGGATTCTCCTTCTCTCTCCAAGTAGATTTCATTTTATCCACTTCATCTTCTAGGACTTGTGGTGCAAGCAACCAGAATTTGAATAAGGGTCCACCTCTTTCTTTAATTGGGATGAGGATTCAACTTGTTTTATCCTTTTCCTCCTCTAAATTTTAAATTAAATTAATTTAAAACTCAATTTAAATAGGATAAAAAAAGCTTCTTTTATCTTCCCAATTAATCTTTATTTTCATGATGATTGTGAGCTTTTGGGCTTCTTTTGGGCTTTCTTTTGAATTATGGAGGCCTGCACATCACTAAATAAAAAATGAAATCATAGTAATATTTTAACAAAAATTAAGCATGAAAATGTGAATAATAATATGCATTATTGATGACCAATCAATATGGGAATAAAGGGTATGCCCTTTGGATACTTGGAGTTTTCGTGCACATTTGGGGAAAACCATGCCCCCGTGCGCACCGCCACCGCCGGTGCCGGAGCTCGAACCTGGATCAGGGTCCAGGTCTGGGTGCGAGTGCAAGCGCGGATCCAACAAGGTCTGGTTTTTTTTTGAATCAAGCCATATGGGTGTGGTGCAACAGTGGGTCTAGATCCGCTCCGCAGCCCGAATCCGCGCTGCAATGATTGGAAGGAACTGTTGCAACAGTTTCTATCTGAAATAATTGCAACGGTTCAGAAGGTGCCATCGCAACCATTCACGCTGTCCTTCAACGCCTTCCTAGGAGCGCTATATATAAATAGCGCTCCTTTCTGTGGATTCTAAACACACAGAATTAGAAGAACCTCTTCTCTTTCTCACCTCTCTACTGTTCAGATTTTAAGGAAAATTTTGGAACAAGATTCAGCCTGAAAGAAGTGAAGGAAATTCAACAGATTCTAGAATATAGAATTATTGTCTGAATCTGTGTCTTCCTGAGGTATAAATTCTTCTCTCTCCCTTCTTTCTCTACAGTGAATAATCTTTCAAATTTAAGATAAATATTCTCCCTAAAATTTGTCTCGTCCAACTGTATTGAATTCCTTGTGAAGGTACTAATTAACTATAGTTCGATTGTACAGTGATTTGGTAGTGCTTTCCAAATACAGTGAAGGAGTGCTGTGTCTTGAGAGACCAGGGTTCAGTAACGCGTTAGCACTATGAGCCACATGTGCACCTCACTCCAATTATTGTATAATTGAATCAACATTCTTTTTACAGGGTTATACTGAATATTTATGTTCATAAATATTACTGTATATGACATTGATTAGTTGTCAGATCTATTCTTGTATCTAACATTCTTAAGACAATTACAATTCTTGAAGTTACTTCTATTCTGCTTGAAATTGTAAAAGATGTCTGAGACTAATCAAGACAGTACTAGTAAGGCACCAAACATGCAAATGCAAACACTAGTACCTGCTCTAATTCCTAACCTGAGCCAGAGAAGCCAGAAAAATTCGATGGCACTGAATTCAAGAGATGGCAACAGAAAATGCTATTCAACTTGATACTCTGCATTTGGCTAAATTCCTGTAAGAGGATCCCTAACTGATCGGGACTCTGTCCTTACAGTTGATGCATGGACACAAGGTGACTATCTTTGCCAAAATTACATTTTAAATGAACTAGATGACTCTCTTTACAATGTCTACAGTCCTATCACAATGGTAAAGAAGTTATGGGTAAGTCTTGATAAGAAGTACAAGACTGAGGATGTTGGTACCAAGAAGTGTTGGCCCAAAGGCCAATCACTCCAGTTTTGATGATGATTAACTCATATAGTTATAGTACTAATGATCTTGTGTCAATTTAGTTTCAGATATTTAATCAAGATCTTAGTCGGTATTTAACTTCAACAACAGATCCGAAATTAAGTTTTGAAACTAGCACGTTTTGATTCAAGAGCTCGTGCATCGAGATCGCATCTAGTACTCAAGAGGAGTCTTGCTCTTTGGATCAAGGTTTGGACCAAGTCAAGAAGGAGAAAAAATTTTCAAGAGAAGATTTTTAAGACTTGAGTCTTAGTTTGTGAGTGTAAAGATTTTATGTTTTAGATAAAATGTAAAGGATAGATTAGTTGTGAATTGCTCAAGCTTATATATACACACACAAAGTTTGTATATGTTTTCATAAAATAGTTTTAGTTTTAGAAAATACCGTTTTGGTTTTGAGCTTCAAAGAAGATATCTTTATGTTTCAGGAATAGAGTTCATCAAAACAAGTTTACGTGTTTTATAAGTATATTGAATTTCATCTGTATACATTATTGGTTCAAATGTTTAGAAAAACTTAGTTTGATGTTTCGAGTTCATGATTTTTAAGTTGTGTATTTATCAAAACTTTGTGTAGAGCGTAATTGTCAAAACATAGATATTTCATTTTATATGTGTATTGGATCATATCCATATACACTATGCTTCAAATGAGTTTTAATATATCTTGTTTTTGTATTTGAACAAGTTTTGAAAAAATCATTTTTCAAATTGAAACTTGATTATCCGGTTTAAAGCTAAAATTTTTTATCGAAAAAAATAGTTTAATATATTTGTAATATGTGTTGATTTTAGATCACACATATTTTAATTCAAAGTATTTCATTGAACTTATTTTTATAGATTTTATGTGATTTTATAGGATATTGAAAGACCAAGTTTTAATCCCTAATAATCCCTGACCTGGCCTTCTGGCGGTCGACCAAACCAGAAGTCGGTCAACCGAGCGGTCGACCGATGTGCACAGAAACGTGCACAAGCCCTGGCTTGAGGGCCGGTTGACCGGGCGGTCGAACGATCCAGAGAGTTTATCTTTGGATCTGGCCCCGGTCGATCAAGCGGTCGACCGGCCAGAGAGCTTTGCTCTCTGGTTCTTGCCTTGGTCTACCAACAGGTCGATCGACTGGTCAAGACCTGGGTGCGGTCGACCTCTCGGTCGACCGACAACCCCAACGGTTATAAATATGACCGTTGGCCAGTCGACTGACAGATCATCTGACCTGGGGATTTGTCCCAACGGCTAATGTAGCTCTATAAAAGGGACTATTTTGGTTAGTTTTATACAAGATTTTGGAGAAGTTTTAGAGCCACTTTTTCTTATCTCTCTTAGGGTTTTTCTCCACTTGTTTTTGAGCTGAAACTTTCATATCAAAAGGAGAGTTTTTAAGAGTATTTTCAAAAAAGATTTCTTGAGTTTTCTACCACTCAATCTACCTTATTTTCTCACACAAACTTGAGCTTTTCATTGCTATATTTATCCTCTAGGGATCATTTATTGTGAGAGCATTTTTGGTGATCAAAGTGTAGAGATCCAAAGTTTACATCTTTGTATTTGAGGAGGCAAACTTGTAGATTCACGATGTGTAGAATTCTAGAGGGAATTCATTGTAGAGGTGCGGTCTCGGAAAGCTAGTGTGCCTGTGTGTGTTGTTCTTGCAGGAACAAGTGAGGGACTTGCGGGTTCAAGAGTCTTTTAGGAAGCTCGTTCTAGGTGTTGCGGCACCGAGTGATCTTGCAGGATCGATTTTAGTTGAAATCCTTCATAGTGTTGAAGGCGGGGACGTAGAGCAAGTATGCTCGAACCTCGAAATAATTCTTCCGTGTTTGTGATTGCTCATCTCTCTCTCACTTGTGTTTATATATCTTACATGCTTATATTGTTTATCTTTTTATATGCTTGATATATTTGTACTTAATTGATATATGCTTGGGATTATTGCTCACACTTGTATTCAACAATGAGAGCCATAGTGGCACCTTAACTCTTAATTTAGAGGAATCTTGAGGAGATAGTCCAGAGCCCTTCACCAGAAATTTGGCTACACTCTTGTGTTATACTTTATGTGTGTGCGTAATAATTTTTAGTTTATATTATTAGTTTTAATTCTGCATTGGTATGTATTAGATTAGCTTGTCACCTATTCACTCCCCTCTACGTGATTTACAATTGGTATCAGAGCAGGTGCTCTTGATTTGGGTCTAACAATCTTGAGTTAAAGATCCTCATCTTAGCTAATCACAAAATCTATACATACACTCATGAATTTCATGACATCTCCCATGTTTGACATTCTTAACTTTCAAACTTGGAAAGTTAAGATGTCCATGTACCTAAAAGCCCTAGGTATTCATGTCTATTTTGCCACTATTAAAGATTCTTACTTTTAAATGCCAAATATCATCAAGCTAATGCAAAAGCTATCCATGCTATAAAGAGTACTCTAAATGATGAATATTTATTTAGGGTTGTTAACTTTGATTCGGCTTTTGTAGTATGGTACATCCTTATCTCCCTTAATGAACAAAAGCAATAATACATGGGGATTAACTCGGATGAGGGAAGTGCTACTTCCAACATGTGCTATATAGTCCAAGGGGATGACCCCTTGAGGTAAATTCCCATCCCTAGCTTGAAGAAGAGATGTCATATGATGATCTTGCTTTGCTTTGCAAGATGCTTATTAAAAAATATGATTTGTTAAAGAGAAAATAAAAGTTTGAAATGAAAATGATTTTGTTTTGAAAGAAAAAGATTCTCTCCAAAATAAATTTAAAATTATTTCAAAAGAAAATGAATTTTTGAAAAAGGAGAATGTTTCTTTGACTCTAAAATTAAATGAAATTTATGAAGGAAACAATTCATTGAAAAATAAACTTATTTTGATGGAAAAAGAAAAAGAAATTGTTTTAAATGAAAATAAATCCTTGAAAACGAAAATTATTTTAGAAGAAAAAGAAAATATTTCTAACAAGAAAAAAAAATTTGTTTCTCATGTTTCTTCTTACAAAATTGATAATCATATTTGCATTATGAAGAAAACATTGATTGTTTGGGCTCCACTTTGAGCCATGTGCATTTAAACACAATAAATTAGAATCTATGTTTCGCAAGAAATAAGTTCCACACATTCATGCACGCCCTACCCGGCACACATCACATGTACATCATGCTCACACTCACACCACACATATGAATACTAAAGTGTACAAATGTACACATTGCGACTGTAAAGGCCATCTTGCAAAATTTTTTTTGACAGAATAAATCATTTAAAATTTGCTAATAATAATGTTTGGGTTCCAATTGTTAATAACCCTCGTGGACTCAAAAAGAAATATGGGTACCAAAATTCTCACCTCTTGTGTTTGATATAGGTGTGAGCTCTCACATGACGTGAGAGGGTTGGTGCTTGATGGTGAATGCATGTGAAGCTAAATGGACATACCTAATTGATGCATCACTATCAAGGAAGTTTGGTAGGAGGACCATCATGATTTGAAGACTTAGAAATTAGTTCATTGGTTTTGGTAACTATCTCTAACTCTCATTTTTATTCACATGCTTTCATATAAATGTTTTTAGCATGTCTTAGTTTTCAATGTTCATTATGTTAAATGCAATGTTATTAGACATGTGATACACATAGATAGTCTTGGAGATACACCCATAATCATATGGACTCATATTTTGTGTTCTCACTATTGTTTAACTACTATATATATTGGTTCTAAAACACGTGCATTTAGCCTAATGATCGTATTTGTTTTATACTTCATGTGGTGATTACTTGTTTAGATATAATTTTCATTAAAACTTGTGTTTTTACTTGCACAAGTGGTGAGCTAAAACTTGATTATTATGTGTTTGTGTTTACTCATTTGTACCCATTACATGTACATGTATAACCTAATTTTGATTATTCTTTCATTTATACTTGTTTTTCTATTTTTGTACATGTTTAGCTTCATGTATATGTTCTTGAGCCACTTGCCTTCATGCAAAATTCTATTATGCACTTGTTTATGTTTGGGATATATATGTATACTTTTAATTTCGACAAAAAATATATATACCTTGAAGCTTGTTTAATTTTGATGAAAATTTTAATTTTATGAAAAGTAAATTTTTATGATTTTCATATGTTTTGATGTTTTGAGCTTTATTGCTTATTTTCATGAATATGCTACTCACATGATTCTTATGCACTCACATTTATTTTGTTTACTCATGACTTTGTTTTCATGAGCATTTATGAGCTCTATAAATTTTGAATATCAACTCTTGTGTATTTAGCATGTTTCATGGGATATATGATTTGGTTTCATATTTTGAAGGAACTTTAACTAGTTTTTCAAAAATTATTTTAAATTAGTTTCTTGATTCTTCAATTGGTAGAGTTTTTAAACATGTTAAATTATTTTCAAACTCTTATTTTTAAAAATCCCTACCAAGCAAAGGGCGGATGGTTGGGCGACCATGCCTTGTATGCCTTAATGACTATCTTTTATCATGTGTATGAATAGGGTGATAGTTATAAGTTATACATAATTTTTATGATCTATTCATTTTGTATACTCATATTGTAGTTTCTATATATATATGTATGCACCATATTTCATGTGGTATTTTTATTTTCATACATACATATATGTGATTTAGATCTTGCCTATTTTACAATGCCACATATTTTATTTTAAGCACAAAAGGTTTATACTAAGCTTGATTTATTTCTAAATGTTGATTGGTATCTCTACAGGCTTATGCATTGATTTCAATTGGTAATTTTTTTGTATCATCAAAATATATTTCATGTTTTACCTTCAATTGGTATAAAAAACTAACAATTAGTTTCATACTTCATGTTTTATTTACAATTGGTATCAATTTCTCGTTCTATTGGTATTAAAGACCTACTATTGGTATCTTAAAAATTTTATTTATCTACAAGTGGTATCAATATTTATTTTGTCAGCTACTATATAATTTCAATTGGTATCAAAATTTACAATTGGTATCATATTTTATTTTGTTGACTATAAGAAATTTCAAAATTTTGTTTTAAGTATTATCAAAAATTTTCAAAATTTAGTTGATATGTATTGCCTAAATGCAAGGGGAGTTTGACATCTTCTCCATGTATAGATTCATGTTGAGTGTATTTTACATATGATAGAGTTTGACCTCTCTTCTTTATATGATACACGTGTGTAGGGAGGAGCTTAACATCTCTGCTTATATATTGTATATTATGCCTTATATGGGTTAGGGTCTAGTCATCCCTTCTCCATGTAATGCATGTATGCAGGGGGAGCTAACATAACATCTCTCCTCTTCATAAATGTATATTGCATACACATCTTTATTGTTTGTTTATCTTTACCCCTTAGTTGATAAATTGACAAAAGGGGGGAGAAGAATTTAGAGAGTTTATATATGCATGCTTATGATTTTTGTTTATGCATATATATATATATATATATATATATATATATATATATATATATATATATATTATATATATATATATATATATATATATATGTTTTTTTTATTTATATGCCTTCATTGAATATCTTTATGTTTATATGTTATGCATAAGTTAAGGAGGAGCTTCTATGAAGCTTATCTTTAATCTATGCATATATAACTCTATGAGTTTTGTCATCATCAAAAAGGGGGAGATTGTTGGCCCAAAGGCCCATCACTCTAGTTTTGATGATGATTAACTCATGTAGCTATAGCACTAATGATCTTATGTCTATTTAGTTTCAGATATTTAATCAAGATCTTCGTCGGTATTTTGCTTCAACGAAAGATCCAAATGTCAAGTTTTGAAGCTAGTACGTTTTGATTCAAGAGCTCGCGCATCAATATTTCATCTAGTACTTAAGAGGAGTCTACCTCTTTGGATTAAGGTTTGGACCAAGTCAAGAAGGAGAAGAAAATTTTTAGGAGAAGATTTTTAAGACTTGAGTCTTAGTTTGTAAGTGTTAAGATTTTATGTTTTAGATAAAATGTAAAGGATATATTAGTTGTGAATTGCTCAAGCTCATAAACACAAATAAAAATTTGTATGTATTTTCATAAAATAGTTTTAGTTTTAGAAAATACTGTTTTGGTTTTGAGCTTCAAAGAAGATATCTTTATATTTCATGAATAGAGCTCATCAAAACAAGTTACGTGTTTTATATGTATATTGAATTTTATCTATATACATTGTTGGTTCAAATGTTTAGAAAAATTTAGTTTGATGTTTCAAGTTCATGGTTCTTAAGTTTTGTATTTATCAAAACTTTGTTTAGAGCTTAATTGTCAAAAACATAGATATCTCTCTTTTATATGTGTACTGGATCATATCCATGCACACTATGCTTCAAATGAGTTTTAATATCTTATTTTTGTATTTGAACAAGTTTTGAAAATATTATTTTTCAAATTGAAGATTGATTTTAAAAAATACGATTTTCGGTTTAAAGCTAAAATTTTTTATCGAAAAAATAGTTCAATATATTTGTAATGTGTGTTGATTTTTGATCACACATATTTGTAATTCAAAGTATTTCAATGAACTTATTTTTGTGGGATTTATGTGATTTCATGGGATTTTATAGGATATTGAAAGACCAAGTTTTAATCCCTAATAATCCCTGACCTGGCTTTCTGGTGGTCGACTGACCGGTCGATCGAACCAGAAGTCGATCGAATGAGCGGTCAACCGATGTGCACAGAAACATGCACAAGCCCTAGCTTGAGAGCCGGTCGACCGGGCGGACGACCGATCCAGAGAGTTTACTCTCTAAATCTGGCCCCATTCGACCGGGCGGTCGACCGATCCAGAGAGTTTACTCTCTGGATCTGGCCCCGGTCGACCGAGCCAGAGAGCTTTACTCTCTGGTTCTTACCTCGGTCAACCGACCAGTCGACCGACAGGTCAAGACCTGGGTGCGGTCGACCGCCTGGTCGACCAGCAACCCCAACTGTCGTAAATATGACCGTGCGCCAGTCGACCAGCCGGTCGACTGACACGTCATATGGCCTAGGGATTTGCCCCAATGGCTAGTTTTTGTAGCTTTATAAAAGGGGACTATTTTGGCTAGTTTTATACAAGATTTTGGAGAAATTTTAGAGCCAGTTTTTCTTATCTCTCTTAGGGTTTTTCTCCACTTGTTTTTGGGCTAAAACTTCCATATCAAAAGGAAAGTTTTTAAGAGTGTTTTCAAAAGAGATTTCTTGAGTTTTTCACCACTCAATCTATATTGTTTTGTCACACAAACTTGAACTTTCCATGGCTATACTAATCCTCTAGGGATCATTTGTTGTGAGAGTGTGTTTGGTGATCAAAGTGTAGAGATCACCAAGTTTACATCTTTGTACTTAAGGAGGCGAACTTGTAGGTTCGCGGTGTGTAGAGTTCTTGAGGGAATTCATTGTAGAGGTGCGGCCTCAGCAAGCTAGTTTGCTTGCGTGTGTTATTTTTGCGGGAACAAGTGATGGACTTGCGAGTCCAAGAGTTCTTGAGGGGCTCATTGTAGGTGTTGCGACGCCGAGTGATCTTGTGGGATCGATTTTAGTGGAAATCCTTCATAGTGTTAAAGGTGGGAACGTAGAGCAAGTGTGCTCGAACCTCGAAACAATTCTCCCGTATTTGCAATTGCTCAGCTCTCTCTCTCATTTGTGTTTATATATATTGCATGCTTATATTGTTTATCTCTTTATGTGCTTGATATATTTGTGCTTAATTGATATATGCTTGGGATTGTTTGCTCACACTTGTATTCAATCAAGAGAGCCATAGTGGCACCTCAACTCTTAATCTAGAGGAACCTTGAGGAGATAGTCCAGAGCCCTTCACTGAGAATTTAGCTACAATCTTGTGTTATACTTTGTGTGCTTGTGTGATAGTTTTTAGTTTGCATAATTAGTTTTAATTCCGCATTGTTGTGCATTAAATTAGCTTGTCACCTATTCACACCTTTCTAGGTGACTTATGAGAAGTTCATCGCGGAACAATTTCTGGAGTACAAGATGGTAGACAACAAAACTGTTATCAGTCAAGTACAAGAATTCCAACTTATCTTGCACAAGATAGAGGTTGAATGTATTATTCTACTTGAAACTTTTTCAGGTTGCAACTATAGTGGAGAAACTCCTACCTGCATGGAGAGATTTCAAGAACTACCTAAAGCACAAGCGCGAGGAGCTGAAGTTGAAAGATCTCATTGTGAGGCTTCAGATTGAAGAGAACAACCATAAGTCTAAGAAAAGGAGCAACAAGAACTCCTATGAAGCCAAGGCCAATGTGATCGAAGACTCAAAAAGGAAAGTGTCTACTTCCAAAGGCTTGAAGCGGAAGAAGACTACCCAGGGATACAAAGGAAAGGACTAAGAAGGCAGGAACAAACACTTCAAGGAACTTGCTATATCTGCAACAAAGAGGACACAAGGCGAATGAGTGTCGCAATCGTCCCAAAAAGAACAAGAAGGACCATCCAAGGCAAACCTGACTGACCATGTGTCGCTAAGCCTATGGTGTTAGGAATGAATCTGACAACCAACAACAAGGATTGGCGGGTAGACCTTGGAGCTACTCTGTACATCTGCTCTGAGAAAATATTATTCTCTGAATATCGAAAACTAAAGCATGATGAGTAACTCTTCGTGGGCAACTCAGTCGTCTCCAAGGTTGAGGGAAAGGGAAAGGTCATCCTGAAGTGGACATCTGGGAAGGAACTCACTCTGAACGATGTACTACACCAGATATCCGCAAGAATCTAATCTCTGGATCAATCCTTAATAAGAAAGGTTTTAGAATGGTTTTTGAATTAGATAATTTTGTACTTGCTAAGGGTGGAGTGTATATGGATAAGTGTTATCTTGTTGATGGCTTATTTAATGCCAATGTTGCTGTTGTGGATAAAAAAAATCAGTGTATATGTACCCTAAACTCATCAATAAAGGAAAAACTTCTATTTATTTGCTTGAGTCTCCTATTTTATGGCATACTAGAATAGGTCATGTAAATTACAAGTCCTTGCAAAACTTGTCTAATCTAGGATATATTCCTTAGCTCAACTTGGAAGAGATTCGCAAGTGTGAGATTTGTGCTGAGGCCAAGTTTGCAAAAAATTTATTTCACTCAATTGATCAAAATACAGAACCTTTAGATTAATTTATAGCGACTTTTGTAACTTAAAATTTGCACCAACAAGAGGCGAAAAAAGTATTTTATTACTTGTATTGATAACTGTATAAGATACTGTTATGTGTTTCTTGTAAATAGTAAGGATGAGGCAATAAATATGTTTATAACATATAAAGCTGAAGTTGAGAATCTAACTCAACAATAATATAAAAATTTTAAAATCCGATCGAGGCGGAGAATATGAATCAAATGAATTTAGTGAGTTATGTGCTAAATTTGGTATAATCCATCAAACTACAGCATTATATACTCCTTACCAAAATGGGATTGCTGAATGAAAGAATAGAACTTTGAAGGAGATGGTCAATTTCATGCTCGTAAGCTCTGAAGCTGCACAAAACTTGTGGGGAAAAGCTCTGTTAACTGCAAATTATATTCTAAAAGGAGTACCCCATAAGAAACTTGATCTTATATCATTTGAACTATGGCATGAAATGGCACTTTTCTACCATTATCTCAAAATGTGGGGGTGCTTGGCAAGGTACTAGCACCACTGCCCAAAAAGACTAAATTGGGAGCAAAAACAATGGATTGTATATTCATAGGCTATGCCTTGAATAATAGTACCTATAGATTTCTGGTACATAAATCAGAAATATTGGATATTAATGTAAACATGATTATCGAATCTAGAGATGCTGTGTTTTTTTAAGACATTTTTTCATACAAACGGGAAGAAGATAAGACTTTTGGGAAAAGAACACATGAAATGGCGTTCAGGGACGAAAGCCCTAATGAACCAATTGTTAACTCGAAAGTTGAACCAAGAAGAAGTCAGAGATCAAGAATCTCAAAATCTTTTGGTCCAAATTTTATAGCATATGTGATCGGGGAAAAACCGCGCACAAAAAGTATGTTTTGAAATCAAGCAATAAAAGTGTATGTGCTTTGACTTCCTCGATATTTTCATTATAGCATAGAGGCTAAACAGGTCGAATCCATAGGGACGGAAAGCAAGAAGCTTTACCGGTCTATTCATGTGTGTGTTAAAGTTTCTTCTATGTTTTAAAGAATCAAAAGAAAAGAAAATAAAGAATGAAAAGAGAAGAGTAGATGAAATACGAAGAAGTGGGAAACATAGAAAAAAAATGATTTTGTGATTTTTGTTTATATATCTAAAACAAAGTTAGAAAGAGAAAGAAAACTCATGGCTACTAACTACTAATGGCTCCACTAACTATGCTAACCTCTTAGTGATAGTTGCCTCACATGTATCCTACCATCACTAGTCCTTAGTTCAAGAGCATTTCAAAGCATGACCCATAAGATAACTTTCACATTCAAACTCAACAAATAAGTGCAAGCTACACTTAAACCATCAAAACTAAATAAGAATAAGCATGGAATAAAGTAATGTTAGCTTGTTAGAGTGTTAGGATGTTAGAGTGTTAGAATCCATTATCATGAGCCATCAATGGATCTTGCAAGAGCAAGGCTAAGTAGAGGCTATTAGATTCATGTGGATTATCAAATAAGAAATTAGCAAGTTAGTAGTTAGTAGTTAGATGTCATGAGAAGAAAATTAGCTAAACATGTAAAAGGAGTTTGAGAGAAGAAAACAAAGTGAGGTAAAGAGAGAACCTTTCATAGATTGTCACCTTCTATTACAAGCACTCTTACTTTTCAACCATGTACCACTCTCTCTCCTATTACAAGATCTACAAGAAATGAAAAATACAAAGGAGGAAGAAGAAGAACAACTAACCTAAACTACTATAAACTACAACATGGAGAAGAAAACTACCCTAACTCTTTACATATCTCTCTGTAAAATACCAAGGTGGTATTTATATGCACCAGGAGAATGGGGGCAAGGGGGCAAACCCTGACTCAAAGTACAGGCGCGGCCTCGACAGTACGACAGCGAAAACGCGGCCAGAGCTACGTTTTCGCGGCTGTACCTGAGCGACACGCGTAGCGGCGCCTGCTGTACGTTGTCGCGTCGGTCCCCTGTCGGTTGTACCTTCTAGATTTCTGATTTGAGCCCCCTGGTCTGACAGAATAACCTCCTATGATCAATGACTACTTTGTAGGCTTTTGATCACCCATTAAATGGTGATTTAGGATCTTCTTCTTCATTCCATTCCATAGACCTAGAAACATACAAGAGAGTGTTGGAACCTATTTCGATGAAGACGTTTGTGAAAATCAATTCATTTGGAGCTCTTACACATGACGAATCAAGAGTCCGACATGATCAAGATGTGCCAAGGAGAGTTGATAGAGTGTGGTTTGTAAAGTTGAAATAGCATGTAAAGGCCTTGACACAAACACACACTTCATTGGTCCATTAGTCGACTTGAAGACCATTATAAGTCGACTAACCCATTGACTAGTCGACTTAACCCAAACCCAAGTCAACTAATACTGTGTCAAAAACAGACCCAACTCTCTGTTTGTTCTCTGGCATCAGACTTAGTCGACTAATCCAAGTCCCCTAGTCGACTAATCCCTGGTCAAGTCGACTAATTGTTAGTTGCAGTCGACTTGAATCAGTTATTCTGAAACTGTCAATCCAACGTTTCATGACATAGTCGACTAATAGCCAAACATAGTCGACTAATAGAAGGAATTTTGCCTAGGTTAGTCGACTAACTCTATGGGCAAGTCGACTAATAGGCAGTTCTGACTGTTGGACAGTTTCTGACTGTTGGTCTTTTGTGCAACATTTTCCAACGTTTCTTTTGTTTGAATTGCACCTATAACTACCCTAACTAACCCTAGTCTTCAGCTATAAATAGGGAAGTTATACCAATGGCCAATTACCAAGAGATTTTATCAGTTTTCCAAGGCCAAGAATCTGCAAACCTGAAAACTGTTTTTCCCACTTCAGTTCTTCACCAAAAGACATTTCCATTGTAAAGATTCTCTGAAGTTCTTGTTTCCTATACTGAACCTTGTCCACATACACATTCAGTACCAAGGCTATAGGAAAAATATTATAATTCTCAAAGTGATCATTGTACACGGGAGGCTTCTTCGTTGTAGAGGCAAGTTGTACAAGGTGTGAAAAACACCTAGAGGGAGGGGTGAATAGGTGTGATTGCTAATCTCAAAATTTTAACTCTCTAAATGCGGAACCTAAAACAAGTGAGGCTCAACTTAGAACAATTCAACAAGTGTAGCCGAATTCCTCTTGCGAGGCTCTGGACTAAACTCCTCTTAATTCCCCTTGATATGGGTTGAGGCGCTATGTGAAGCTCTTGTTGGATGAGTACGGGATTGGCACACACAAGTATGAAATGGATGATATGAAGAATGATGCAAACACAAAGATATATGGTAAGAATTACAAGCAAGCAAATAGTAGCTCAAGAAAATTAAACAATATCACAAGTATGCAATAGAAAGCAATAAAGAACTATTGAAAAGTAAAGCAAGAATTGGACGCAAAGGCAATCGCAAACAAAGTGATTTGTTTCGAGGTTCGAGCCACCGCTCTACTCCCCGCCTTCACCTCCGTGAAGGGTTTCCACTATCCACCGAGGACGCCTTTACAATTTGGTCTACCGAAGACCGAGCACCGAGCTCCACCGAGTACAAAGAACCTCTACCGAAGAGGTTGCTCCACAAGGAAAGGATTACAAGAACAAAGTGATCACAACAAGATCACTACACTATTTCTCAAACTCTTTTACAAACACTCTCACTTCAATTACAACTTCACTATAGAATGAGTATAGGATTTTTGGCTCTATGATGTGTGGTGAGAAAAACTTCAGTTGTAGAGTGATATTAGTAATCAAACACAACTGAAAAACAAGCTCAAAAAGAATTGGAATGAAAGCTTTAAACTCTTTTCTTTCTCTTTTGAAAACAATACAAACTTGAGGATTTTCTTAGTGATATGCAAGAGAGACTTCTCCTCTATTTATAGGGTTAAAAATAGGTTAAAAACAATTTCTTTTGGTCTTATTTTCTCTGAAAAAGACCTGAAAAACACTGAAAAAGTGTGCCAAGAAATCAGATAAAAAACAGATTTCAGAATTGCACAAAAGAGGAAAGAGCCGTTGGGATTTTGCAGGCCTGGCGGTCGACCGGTCCGGTCGACCGCCAGCCCAGCTGCAAAGAGCCGTTGGCTCTCGGTCGACCGGTCCGGTCGACCGTCCCAAAAGAGGAAACACAGTTTCCTTCTTCCGGTCGACCGGTCCGGTCGACCGAAAAAACCCGAGAGCAATTTGCTCTCCATCGGTCGACCGGTTCGGTCGACCGACAGACATGCACAAACAGTGCATGTCCAGACACATGCCGGTCGACCGGGCCGGTCGACCGAAGTTGCCTGAAACAGAAAACTGGGCTGGTTTTGAGTTAGAAAAATTTTGAGAAATATTTTTAAAAATACATATAGCTAAGTATTATGCAGAAAATAGTTTATACACATGTTTTAAACAAGATTTTCAAGATATAAAGCTTTTGGTACATGTATATATAAACTAAGGCATAAAACTTAGAAATAACAATTTTCAAAACATAGGAAATATATGAAACAAATGTGTGTGCAAATCCTAGAGCCAAATTTCATATACTCAAACTTTAACATTCTATTTCTTACAATGATTCTAAGACTTCAAGATCTTCAATAGGCTTCTTCATATGATCTTCAACACTTGTTCCTTGAGCCCAATTGGAGTTGACTTGAGTCCAAATCCTTGTATTTGTGAGAGAAGACTTCTAGAATGAATAGAAATCTGAAACACACTTAAACAACAAATGTTATTAGTACAAATACCTAATATGTTTTGTAATCATCTAAATACACTAATCATGGGTGATTGTAACCTTGGGCCAACAATCTCCCCCTTTTTGATGATGACAAAACATATAGGTTATTTAAATAAACATGGAAGAAGAGTTTGGAAAACTCCCCCTCAAACAATGCTATGTAAGAAGAATAACTATTAGTGAGATACATGAAGCATTGAAAACCCAATATTTTTGTCAAAAGCTTAAATACCAATTAAAATCAAACTTAATACCAATTAAACTTATACTTTTCGTTTTAAACTTATAGTAAATAAACTAAACTCAAACTATAAGCAAACTTATTTCTTTTTCAATAAACACTTAATTAAACATACTTTAATTAAACATATATATTTTCTTCATGAAATGAAACTCAAATAGTATCAAACTTATCAAACTTAAACTTTTAAATCAACAAACTTATTCTCCCCCTTTGTCATACATCAATAAAGGTTAAAACAAAACAAAAAAAATTTTATTTTTAAGAATCCATAATGCAAACATTCAACTCACCACAAATAAATGAAAATCTAGCATAGTCTAAAGGTTTAGTAAAAATATCGGCAAGTTGAAAAGCGGTAGAAACATAATCAATATCAATATCACCTTTCTCATAATGATCTCTAAGAAAGTGATACCTAATGTCAATGTGTTTGGTTTTACTATGTTGATTTGCATTCTTTGTCATGTGAATAGTACTAGTATTATCACAAAATATTTTAACATGATCAAAGTGTAAATCATAGTCAAGGAGAGTATGTTTCATCCAAAGAACTTGTGCACAACAAGCTCCGGCTGCAACATACTCCGCCTCGGCGGTTGATAGGGCTACCGAATTTTGCTTTTTGGAAGACCAAGATACAAGACAATTACCTAAGAATTGACATGTTCCACTTGTGCTCTTCCTATCTACCCTACAACCCGCATAGTCGGCATCCGAAAAACTCTTCATTTCAAATAATCCGGTTTTAGGATACCACAAACTCATTTCAATAGTGCCCTTAAGGTATCTAATTATGCGTTTAACCGCAATTATGTGAGATTCTTTAGGACAAGATTGAAAACGTGCACAAAGACAAACGGAAAACATAATATCCGGCCTACTAGCCGTCAAATAAAGCAAACTACCAATCATGCTTCTATAAAGTTTAATGTCTACACTTTTACCTTGTTCATCCTTGTCAAGTTTTGTAGTTGTTGCCATGGGAGTTTTGCTTACTTTCGATCCTTCAAGCCCAAACCTTTTGATTAGTTCCTTTGTGTACTTGGCTTGATTGATGAAGATCCCATCCTTCTTTTGCTTGATTTGGAGTCCAAGGAAATAGTTGAGTTCCCCCATCATAGACATTTCAAATTCATCCTTCATGCATGACTCAAAAGCTTTGCAAAGAGATTCATTAGTAGAACCAAAAATAATATCATCTACATAAATTTGCACAATAAGAATATCTTTTTCTACATGTTTAGTAAACAATGTTGTGTCAATTTTACCTTTCTTAAAACCATTTGAAATCAAAAAATGAAGAAAGTCTTCATACCAAGCCCTAGGGGCTTGTTTTAAACCATAAAGAGCTTTATCTAATTTAAAAACAAAATCCGGATGTGTAGGATCAACAAACCCGGGGGGTTGTTCAACATACACCTCCTCTTCAATAAATCCATTTAGAAAAGCACTTTTAACATCCATTTGAAATAATTTGAAATCTTTATATGAGGCAAATGCTAGTGTCATCCGTATGGCTTCAAGCCGTGCTACGGGTGCAAAGGTTTCTTCAAAATCGATCCCTTCGATTTGAGTGTAACCTTGGGCAACTAACCTAGCCTTGTTTCTAACTACATTACCCGATTCATCCAACTTGTTCTTAAAGATCCACTTAGTACCAATTGTTGGTCTATCGTGGGGCCTAGGAACAAGGTGCCAAACTTGGTTGCGCTCAAATTGATTGAGCTCCTCTTGCATGGCTAGCAACCAATATGAATCGGCCTCGGCTTCGAGCACATTTTTGGGTTCAATATGAGAAATGAATGCATAGTTACCACAATAGTCATGCAGTCTAGAGCGAGTAGTTACCCCTTTTGATACTTCACCTATGACGAGGTCCTTGGGATGATGTGGATTGTATCTCCAATCCTTTGGTAGTGGTTGAGTAGGCTCCACCTCATGTGTTTGATTTTCATTTCCTTGTGCCTCTTCCACCTTAGCTTTGCTTCCTTCATCATCCTTTGGTTTGTCTCCCATAGTAGAAGCATCCTCCAAGGTCACTTTCTCCAAACCTTCATCCAATGCATCTATTTCTACAACATTCTTAACAAACTTGTTAGATTCCTCAAACTTAACATGAATAGACTCTTCAATAGTCAATGATGATCTAATGAAAACTCTATAAGCCTTACTAGTGTTTGAGTAACCTACAAAAATAGCCTCATAAGATTTAGGATCAAATTTTCCTAAATTATCTTTTGTATTTAAAACAAAACATTTGCATCCAAAAACTTTGAAATAAGAAACATTTGGTTTTCTAGAAAAGTACATTTCAAAAAAAGTTTTAGTAGTATTTTTACATAAGAAAACACGATTTGATATGTAGCATGATGTATTAACGGCCTCGGCCCACAAATAATGTGGTAGACCATATTCACTTAGCATTGTCCTAGCCATCTCTTGTAATGTTCTATTTTTCCGTTCAACTACTCCATTTTGTTGTGGAGTTCTAGGACAAGATAGTTCATGCTTTATTCCATGTTCATCACAAAAAGTGGTAAAGGGTTGGTTAATGAATTCACCTCCTCTATCACTTCTTATTCTCAAAATCGAAACATCCTTTTCTTTTTCAACTCTTTTCTTAAAAGTTTGGAAATACGAAAATGCTTGGCTTTTATGTTCAAGAAAGAAAACCCAAGTAAACCTTGAAAAATCATCAACCAAAACATAAGCAAATCTATTCCCACTTAGACTTTTGGTTTGTGTAGGGCCAAAAAGATCCATATGGATTAACTCCAAAGGACGTGATGTCATGATATCCTTAATTGACTTGAAAGAAGACTTAGTTTGTTTCCCAAATTGACATGCGTCACAAACTCGGTCCTTTTCAAAATTCAAGCAAGGAATACCTTTCACCATTTCCTTTGTGTTTAACCTAGAAATGTGATCAAAAGAAATATGCCCTAATCTCCTATGCCACAACCAAGAGTCATCATCGAGGGCTTTCAAACAAGTAATATTACAAGACATATTTAACATATCAATCATATAAACATTACTTTCACGAAAACCGGAAAATACACAAACATTAGAAGTTCTATCAATTACTTTACAAGCAACATTATCAAAAACAATATCAAAACCTTTATCACAAAGTTGACTAACACTCAAGAGATTATGCTTGAGGCCATCAACTAAAACTACATTCTCAATTAAAGGAGAGGTGCCAAGTTTTACATTACCAATACCGATGATTTTACCCTTGGCGTCATCTCCGAAGGTGACGGTGTCACCTTCATGATATCTTGATAGGGTTGCAAAGTTGTTGATGTCCCAAGTCATGTGCCTTGAGCAACCGCTATCAAGATACCACAATCCTCTACGTCGTTGGGATTTGGAAAGTACCTACATCATTTAACATAATTGTTGATTTTGGTACCCAAACTTTCTTGGGTCCTTTAAAGTTAGTGCCTCGAACCCAAACATTATGACGTGATATGTTTAATCTATCATAGCAAAAATTGGCTAAGTGCCCTTTCCGTCCACAATGTGAACATGAGAACACTCTACCATACATGAATGCATGATGTGTATGTGTAGTGTGAGCATGTTTTGGGGTTTTGCCATGTTGTTTAGGTTGTGTAGCATGAACATGAACATGAGCATTTTTCTTTGGGGCTTGTTTCTTAGGAAACATAGCCTCAATTTTCTTCTTGTTAAACTCACAATCTTTCAAAACAACACTTAATGAGTCTAATCTTTCCTTAAGCATAGAAACTTCATTTGAATCAATTAGTGGGGCCTTACCTTTGCAAGAAATCTTATATTTTTCAAAATCATTTTTGGTAGTGGCCAAAGTGGAAACCAAATCATCTTTTTCCTTTGTAAGAGTAAAAACTTGAAGACTTAAAGATTCATTATCCTTTTTCATTTAAGATACTTTTTCTTTAAGAAATCATAGTTTTGTGACAACTCAACAAAAGCCTCTTCTAACACATCCATAGAAAGTTCATTATCATGAGAAGGGGAAGAGGTTACCTTGCTTGTGCCTTCATTAGCCATGAAGCACATGTTGGCGGTGTCTATTTCTTCCTCGGATTCGGTCTCCGAATCCCAAGTTACCTTCATAGCCTTCTTCTTGTAGGGCTTCTTTGATGTGGTGGGCTTAGCTTTGTCCGGACACTCCGCAACAATGTGTCCGGGCTTTTGGCAATTGAAACAAGTGATCTTTCTTTCTTCTTTGCCTCCTTGCCATCTTCTTCTACCTTGGTACTTCGCCTTGTTGTACATCCTCCGGACATTCTTAACAAGGAGTGAGAGCTCCTCATCATCTTCTTCTTCATCGTCTTCATCGGAGTGTGTAGCTTGACTCTTGAAGGCGATAGTCTTCTTTTTGGAAGGAGCCATATCCTCCCTAACTTTCCTTTCCATCTCATGGGTTTTGAGGTTCCCAATGAGACCTATAAGCTCCATCTCTTCCTTGTCGTTGAGTTCCTCAAGGTTGTTGCTTTAACTTCCCATGAAGGAGGAAGTGCACGGATGATCTTCCTTACTCTTTGATCATTGTTGATATCTTCACCTAAAGAAGAAAGTCCATTAGTAATCTGGTAAATCTTGTAACCATATCATCTATGGTTTCATTTTCTTGCATGCTAAATGTTTCATATTGGGACGAAGAAGGTCAATCTTAGCCTTCTTTACTTGTGAGGTCCCCTCATGTGTGACTATCAAATGTGACCAAATCTCATATGCGGATTTGCAATGAATAACCCTAGAAATGTCATCATCATTAAGGGCTTGTAGAAGTGCATAGTGAGCTTTGGCATTGGCATCGAATTCCTTAGTCTCTATTTCGGACCAAGTGGATTCGTCACCGGGGGGTACACTAAAGGACTTAGTCACGGCTTTTGCAACTCGGCTACCTAAAGATTGCAAAAACACGGTCATCTTAACTTTCCATATGGGAAAGTTAAGTCCATCAAACTTAGGAGGGGTCTTAATTCCATCGGCCATTTTTACTATATGAATGTGAATGAAATGATTAGCAAATTAGGATCTTCTCTAAGGTTGTTAAACCAAATCCTAGAGTCCAAGCTCTGATACCAATTGAAAAACACCTAGAGGGGGGGTGAATAGGTGTGATTGCTAATCTCAAAATTTTAACTCTCTAAATGCGGAACCTAAAACAAGTGAGGCTCAACTTAGTACAATTCAACAAGTGTAGCCGAATTCCTCTTGCGAGGCTCTAGACTAAACTCCTCTTGATTCCCCTTGATATGGGTTGAGGCGCTATGTGAAGCTCTTGTTGGATGAGTACGGGATTGGCACACACAAGTATGAAATGGATGATATGAAGAATGATGCAAACACAAAGATATATGGTAAGAATTACAAGCAAGCAAATAGTAGCTCAAGAAAATTAAACAATATCACAAGTATGCAATAAAAAGCAATAAAGAACTATTGAAAAGTAAAGCAAGAATTGGACGCAAAGGCAATCGCAAACAAAGTGATTTGTTTCGAGGTTCGAGCCACCGCTCTACTCCCCGCCTTCACCTCCGTGAAGGGTTTCCACTATCCACCGAGGACGCCTTTACAATTTGGTCTACCGAAGACCGAGCACCGAGCTCCACCGAGTACAAAGAACCTCTACCGAAGAGGTTGCTCCACAAGGAAAGGATTACAAGAACAAAGTGATCACAACAAGATCACTACACTATTTCTCAAACTCTTTTACAAACACTCTCACTTCAATTACAACTTCACTATAGAATGAGTATAGGATTTTGGCTCTATGAAGTGTGGTGAGAAAAACTTCAGTTGTAGAGTGATATTAGTAATCAAACACAACTGAAAAACAAGCTCAAAAAGAATTGGAATGAAAGCTTTAAACTCTTCTTTTCTCTTTTGAAAACAATACAAACTTGAGGATTTTCTTAGTGATATGCAAGAGAGACTTCTCCTCTATTATTGGGTTAAAAATAGGTTAAAAACAATTTCTTTTGGTCTTATTTTCTCTGAAAAAGACCTGAAAAACACTGAAAAAGTCTGCCAAGAAATCAGATAAAAAACAGATTTCAGAATTGCACAAAAGAGGAAAGAGCCGTTGGGATTTTGCAGGCCTGGCGGTCGACAGGTCCGGTCGACCGCCAGCCCAGCTGCAAAGAGCCGTTGGCTCTCGGTCGACCGGTCCGGTCGACCGTCCCAAAAGAGGAAACACAGTTTCCTTCTTCCGGTCGACCGGTCCGGTCGACCGAAAAAAACCCGAGAGCAATTTGCTCTCCATCGGTCGACCGGTTCGGTCGACCGACAGACATGCACAAACAGTACATGTCCAGACACATCGCCGGTCGACCGGGCCGGTCGACCGAAGTTGCCTGAAACAGAAAACTGGGCTGGTTTTGAGTTAGAAAAATTTTGAGAAATATTTTAAAAATACATATAGCTAAGTATTATGCAGAAAATAGTTTATACACATGTTTTAAACAAGATTTTCAAGATATAAAGCTTTTGGTACATGTATATATAAACTAAGGCATAAAACTTAGAAATAACCATTTTCAAAACATAGGAAATATATGAAACAAATGTGTGTGCAAATCCTAGAGCCAATTTCATATACTCAAACTTTAACATTCTATTTCTTACAATGATTCTAAGACTTCAAGATCTTCAAT
Source organism: Agave tequilana (assembly GCA_038442645.1). Lineage (NCBI taxonomy): Eukaryota > Viridiplantae > Streptophyta > Magnoliopsida > Asparagales > Asparagaceae > Agave > Agave tequilana. The sequence continues at coordinate 107,798 of JAVJIF010016367.1, forward strand.
AGGCTTCTTCATATGATCTTCAACACTTGTTCCTTGAGCCCAATTGGAGTTGACTTGAGTCCAAATCCTTGTATTTGTGAGAGAAGACTTCTAGAATGAATAGAAATCTGAAACACACTTAAACAACAAATGTTATTAGTACAAATACCTAATATGTTTTGTAATCATCAAAATACACTAATCATGGGTGATTGTAACCTTGGGCCAACAAGGTGAAGGTATTCTCTTGGTGGAAGAGAAGGTGTTCTCTTGGTGGAAGAGAAGGTGTACACATTTGGCGAAGGGGATTTGTCAAGTGGTGTGCATGGTGTATTGATTTTGGGTTGCAAAGTCAAGTTAAAGGAAAATCTCAAGCGGGTGGCTTGGGAACTGGATGTAGGTCATAAGGACCGAACCAGGATAAATCTCTTTGTTTGCGTTTGTCAACTTTTCTGAGATTTGATTTTCTTTATTGCAAGTTATTTATTTTATTAACGATTAATCCTTCTTGTTTAGTTTGTGTTGACTGTGTGTTTTAGATCATAGTTGCCAACAGAGATAATTCCGCATTTATCAATATCTCGGTGATCCTACATTTGGTATCAGAGCGGGTACAAGTCAACAACAAAGATGGCAACGGAGTTCTCATCATCCCAATTCAAAGAAGGACATTCTAAACAACGTCCACGCTATTTGACGGAACCAACTACAACCATTGGAAGTGTAGAATGAAGATATACTTACAATCACTCAACTACGACCTTTGGAACATCGTAGAAGCATCGTACACCAAGCCCACAACCAACTACAACGCTTGGAGTGAAGATCAAAAGAAGAACGCGAACCTTGACGCCAAAGCGATGAATGCTCTATTCTGTGCCCTAACCAAAGAAGAGTTCAACCGTGTTTCAACAGCAACTTCTGCACATCAAATATGGCATACTCTTCAGGTAACACACGAAGGCACTAATAAAGTTAAGGAATCTAAAATATCTGTTCTTGTCCACAGGTTTGAGTTATTCAAAATGGAGGAGAATGAAACCATATCCGAGATGGTTACAAGATTCACCGACATCACCAATACATTAGCATCCCTTGGAAAGGACTACACCCAAGTTGAAAGAGTTCGAAAGATCCTTCGTGCACTCACACCAGAATGGGAGAAGAAGACAACCGCCATTGAAGAGGCGAATGATCTCTCAACTATGACATTAGAAAACCTAATCGGTAATCTAATGGCATATGAAGTGCAGTTAGAAGAAAGGAAGAAGGATGAACGACAACACCGTTCAAAGAAGAAAGAACTCGCCTTCTATGCATCTTCTGACACGGACAATGATGACGAAGAAGAGATGGCAATGCTCTCAAAGAAATTAAGGAAATTTCTAAAGCAAGGTAAATTCAAATGCTTTAATTGTGATAAACCAGGTCATATGAAGATGGATTGTCCTTTGCTTAAGAAGAAAGATAAGTACAAGAGTAAGAAGTTCAAAAAGAAGAAGAACTACGATGCATCATCAGAATACAGTGATTCATCTTCATCAAATGAAGAAGAATCCACTGAACGTGTCAACCTATGTTACATGACACTTGAAGATGATGAGGTATCATATTCTGAACTCTCTGATGCTTTCCATGAATTATTTCTTGATCTGAAAAATGAAAAACTGAAAAATAAAATTTTGTCAAAAGAAAATGAGAAACTTTTAAGAAAAATTCATGTTATGCATTACAATGTTCATCTATAAATTCTCAACAACAAGATGAGTTTGAAAAAGTCATATCATCTTTGAAAATTGAAAATGAGAAATTTATAAAAGAGAACATTTTTCTGAAAAAGGAAACTAAGTCTTTGAATGAAAGGATTTCTATATTAGATAAAGACATGTTAGTTTTCAAAAAGAAATATGAAGATCTTATGCAAAATGTGACTAAGTTTAATAAAGGAAAAGAAAAATTAAATGATCTATTATCTTTTCAGAATTGTCACATGATAATCATGGTATTGTTTTATTGCAAAATCTTCATGTTATAATCATCCATATAGTTATTTTGTAAAAAGTAAGACTAAGAAAAGTAAGTTTATATGGATTCCAAAGAACTTAAATGTTTATGATAAAAATACATATATTGCTTCATACATGCATGATATATGTGATTCTTGCAATTATGTATATATAACAGGTGGAAACCAAATTCTAAATGGATTTGGAGTCCTAAAGGTTAAAATGATCTTTTATGTTTGGTACCATCTAACGTTTTATCTTGCAGGTACCATATAAAAGTTAATAAGGACATAAATATATATATGTACTAATATTTGTTGCAGGGGAAGAACAAAATATTTCTGTATCTGTTATAACCCATTTCTGCAGGGGGAGGAAAAGATAACATATTTTCTGCAGGGGGAGGACTTGTGCACACAAAGCGTCGTCATCAAAAAGGGGGAGAATGTTGGAACATATTTCGATGAAGACGTTTGTGAAGATCAATTCATTTGGAGCTCTTACACATGACGAATCAAGAGTCCGACATGATCAAGATGTGCCAAGGAGAGTTGATAGAGTGTGGTTTGTAAAGTTGAAATAGCATGTAAAAGCCTTGACACAAACACACACTTCATTGGTCCATTAGTCGACTTGAAGACCATTATAAGTCGACTAACCCATTGACTAGTCGACTTAACCCAAACCCAAGTCGACTAATACTGTGTCAAAAATAGACCCAACTTTCTGTTTGTTCTCTGGCATCAGACTTAGTCAACTAATCCAAGTCCCCTAGTCGACTAATCCCTGGTCAAGTCGACTAATTGTTAGTTGCAGTCGACTTGAATCAGTTATTCTGAAACTGTCAATCCAACGTTTCATGACATAGTCGACTAATAGCCAAACATAGTCGACTAATAGAAGGAATTTTGCCTAGGTTAGTCGACTAACTCTATGGGCAAGTCGACTAATAGGCAGTTCTGACTGTTGGACAGTTTCTGACTGTTGGTCTTTTGTGCAACGTTTTCCAACGTTTTTTTTGTTTGAATTGCACCTATAACTACCTAACTAACCCTAGTCTTCAGCTATAAATAGGGAAGTTATACCAAAGGCCAATTACCAAGAGATTTTATCAGTTTTCCAAAGCCAAAAATCTGCAAACCTGAAAACTGTTTTTCCCACTTCAGTTCTTCACCAAAAGACATTTCCATTGTGAAGATTCTCTGAAGTTCTTGTTTCCTATACTGAACCTTATCCACATACACATTCAGTACCAAGGCTATAGGAAAAATATTGTAATTCTCAAAGTGATCATTGTACACGGGAGGCTTCTTGGTTGTAGAGGCAAGTTGTACAGGTGAAGGTATTCTCTTGGTGGAAGAGAAGGTGTTCTCTTGGTGGAAGAGAAGGTGTACACATTTGGCGAAGGGGATTTGTCAAGTGGTGTGCAGGTGTATTGATTTTGGGTTGCAAAGTCAAGTTAAAGAAAAATCTCAAGCGGGTGGCTTGGGGACTGATGTAGGTCACAAGGACCGAACCAGGATAAATCTCTTTGTTTGCGTTTGTCAACTTTTCTGAGATTTGATTTTCTTTATTGCAAGTTATTTATTTTATTAACGATTAATCCTTCTTGTTTAGTTTGTGTTGACTTGTGTGTTTTAGATCATAGTTGCCAACAGAGATAATTTCGCATTTATCAATATCTCGGCGATCCTACAGAGAGGTGTTATTAACAAAATTTAACATCAAATAAATGTGAAGATGTGGTATGAAATATGCAATTTTAAAGACTAATCACACCCCCACACTTATCTTTTGTTCGTCCCGAGCAAAATAATAAACTAAAAAAATATTACACCATTTTCACAGGTGACGCGATTGCACTGAGCATCTGCAACAAGTCGTTAAACCTCTAGGTTTCCCCTAGAGGAGGAGTTTTGTCTCCTGAGGGTTTTCAGTGAATTACACCCACAAAATCAATAAAGAAAGAAATCAAATGTTAGTATTTTGAAAACGCATTTTGAAATAGAGAAAAGTATTGAAGTATTTTTGCGAAAATATGAGTGATCCAAGGTCATAGGTTTACCAGAAATTACACTTCCTTAAACTAAGTCGAAATACAAAATCTTGTTATAAATTAAATGTAAGAATTTAAAATTGAATCAATTCTTTGATCTTTCATAAAACTGTTAGAATTTATGCACATTACACTTCTTAAACTAAGTCGAAATATAAAATCTTGTTATAAATTAAATGTAAGAATTTAAAATTGAATCAATTCTTTGATCTTTCATAAAACTCTTAGAACATATGCACTTTGTGAATAGTGAAGATTTTTGAGATATCGACTCTAACTTTCATGTCATTATTTAATTTTTTTTTTTTCTTTCCTTAGTTTTCTTAGGCTTTCTTATTTACCCGGGTAGTGAGCCTTTAGCCGGAGACTCCCAAACCAGATAGTTTTAGGGCACCAGATGAGAAAACATTCCTGAGACTTAAGGACTCGAGTAAATAAGGTCACAAAATCAAAGGGATATTTTGTTTTTGTCTACCGTTTTAGGCGTGAATAATCATACTTCCGAGGTATAATTATCCAACATCAATAAGTGGTTTATCATCATTTTTATAAATTTTTTATGGCATTTTCAGTCTTTGTTTCAATTCCAAAAAATTATGTAAGTGTGAAGTGCATAAATATAAGGCAAAAAAATCAAGATCAAACTATCCTTCCAATCTTACTTCCTTATCTTAAAATTAAATAAGATCTATTATTTTAACTTGGTTTAAAAATTCATAATTTAGGTCTTCTTGATTCCTAAGATAATCTTACTTAAAAATAAATCAAAACTAATTCTCTTATTTCAAAAGTTTTGTAAAAAGAAAAGAAAAGAGTTTTTATACAAAAGAAAATTTTAAAAAGTTTCTAAAAAGAAGTGTAAAAGAAAGAAAATGTAAAACTAACTATGTTAGTAAATCCTCCCCCATATTTATCTCATGCATTGTCCTCAATGAAAAGTCACCTAGAGGGGGGTGAATAGGTGACAATGCTAATCAAAGGGCAAATAAAAAATTAAAGCTACAACAATTACAATCAAGAATCACAAGATGAATGCAAGCAAGTAAGTATGACAATGAATATGATGAGCAAGTAATAAGTGCAAGCAAAGTAGAGTAAGAATTGCAAGAATGTAAACCAATCGCAAACACAAGGATATGTTATCGAGGTTCGAGCACCCAGCTCTACTCCCCGCCTTCCCCAGAAGGATTCCGACCACTTCCACTATCACAAAGATCTCAAATACAATGGAGTACCCAACTCCTACAATCTCAAGAACAAGTAATTTCCTTGGTAGTCAAAAGACCACAAACTCTCTCTTTCAAATATCTCTTCCCTTACAAAGGTCCTTAGAGAATATTGAGTAGGAATGAAGCTCTTGTTGTAAGTGAAAAAAGAAAATTAAATCAGAGAGTATTTGAAAACCCTTCAGAAAATTAGTGAGAAATTCAGCACAAAAACCAAGAAACAAGTCTCTTTTGAAAGCCTTAACTTTTGAATTTTCTAGCAAAAAATTGTTGTAACCAATCTCTCCCAAACACCCCTATTTATAGGAGAGGGCTAGGGTTTAGGGATAAAACATAATTACTGATGTTTAGGAGGTAATTAGATCAAAATATATCCTTAAACGAATTTTAAACACAAAAGACAAAAATAAACAGCTCACTTAAAATCTGCCCGTTACTGTTCAACGGACACATCGGTCGACTGGGCCGGTCGACCGGTAGATCAAAAATTTGACCGTTATAGGCCAGCGGTCGGCCGACCCGGTCGACTGAGAAAACCTGTGAGCAAAAATAATATCTCGGTCGACCGCCCCGGTCGACTGGCAGACATGCACACTGATACGTGCCTCTGCCAGAACTGCGGTCGACTGGTCCGGTCGACCGGACCAGACTGACACAGACTCGGTCGACTGTCCCGGTCGACCGGATCAGGTCAAAATCATTTTTGGAAAAGAAAATAAAGAGGATTTTGATTTTAACAAAAATACTTTTGAACAGGGAATAGAATTAAACATAAAGATGTATTTGTAGGCAAAAACTTGTATGCAAAATATTTTTGTATAATTTATAAGAAATTATTTTGGAATGAGCATGTGCGCAAAAACGTGTGTGATAGAGCTTCAAACCTATCCACTATTCTTTAACATACTATAAACTGAAAAACAAATTACATGAAGACTTCTTGAGCTATCTTCAAGTCTTTGAGCCATCCAATGCCTTGCTAGTGCCTTCTCTTCTATGATCCTTCCTTGATGTGCAATTTGCCTTCCTTACTTTGTGGAACTTAGAAGTTCTTGCAATAGCTAAGCGAATGGTCTCTAAACATGGTACAAACCTGAAACTTATCTTAACAAACTTATTAGTACCAAATAGCTCTAATTTGGTTTGTCATCATCAAAACACAAAACAATTGGAGAGTGTAACCTCTTGGGCCAACAATCTCCCCCTTTTTGATGATGACAAAACAAATAGGCTATTAACAAAAATATAGGGAGGAGAAAACTCTCCCTCAAATTATGCTATACATAAAACACAAGAATATGCTCTAGATACCAATAATTGAAATGATGCACCAATTATTGAAACTAATATAAAACACAAAAATTGCTCTTGATACCAAAAATACCAAAACAACTAAAACACAAGAATTCTCAAAATACATGAATTCAAAACTCATACATACATAAACATAAAACTCATAAAACAAATCTTTAAAATTAAAGCATATAAATTCATATGGAACCAAGACCAAATGAACTTATTTTTGTCATATAAATTCATATGGAACCAAGACCAAATGAACTTATTTTTGTCATGTAAACTTATTCTCCCCCTTTTTGTCATACATCAAAAAGGGTTATGAAAACATGTCTATTCAATAATACAAACATTAAGTTCTCCACAAATAAACGAAAACCTAGCAAAATCAAGAGGTTTAGTGAAAATATCGGCTAGTTGTAAATCCGTGGAAACATAATCAATATCTATATCACCTTTCTCAAAATGATCTCTAAGAAAGTGATATCTAATCTCAATGTGCTTGGTCTTACTATGTTGATTTGCATTTTTGGTCATGTGTATAGTACTAGTATTATCACAAAATATTTTTATATGATCAAAGTGCAAATCAAAATCAAGGAGAGTATGTTTCATCCAAAGGACTTGTGCACAACAAGCCCCCGCGGCAACATACTCCGCCTCGGCGGTTGAGAGAGCTACGGAATTTTGTTTCCTAGAGGACCATGAAACAAGACAATTACCAAGAAATTGACATGTCCCACTAGTACTCTTTCTATCTACTCTACAACCCGCATAGTCGGCATCCGAATAGCTAGTCATTGAAAAATCTCTAGTTTTCGGATACCAAAGACCCATTCCAATAGTGCCCTTAATATAACGAATAATGCGTTTTACCGCAATAAGATGAGACTCTTTAGGACACGATTGAAATCTAGCACAAAGACACACACTAAACATGATATCCGGCCTACTTGCCGTCAAATATAAAAGACTTCCTATCATGCTTCTATATAATTTAATATCAACATTTTTACCTTGTTCGTCCTTATCAAGCTTGGTTGTAGTTGCCATTGGAGTGTTGCAAGCCTTTGATCCTTCAAGCCCAAACTTCTTTACTAGCTCCTTTGCGTACTTGGCTTGGTTAATGAAGGTTCCGTCTTGCAATTGCTTGATTTGGAGTCCAAGGAAGAAATTGAGCTCACCCATTGAAGACATTTCAAATTCAAGTTGCATGACTTTCTTAAAATCCTTGCATAAAAGCTCATTAGTAGATCTAAAAATTATATCATCAACATAAATTTGCACAATTAAAATATCATTATCAACATGCTTAGTAAAAAGAGTTGTGTCTACTTTGCCTTTAATAAAATCATTTGAAATGAGAAAACTAGAAAGCCTTTCATACCAAGCTCTTGGAGCTTGTTTCAATCCATACAAAGCTTTATCAAGTTTAAAAACAAAATCGGGATGAACATGATCAACAAAACCGGGAGGTTGAGAAACATAAACTTCTTCATTAATAAAACCATTAAAAATGCACTTTTTACATCCATTTGAAAAAGTTTAAAATTTTTAAAACATGCAAAAGCTAGTGTCATCCGTATGGCTTCAAGCCGTGTTACGGGTGCAAAGGTCTCCTCAAAGTCAATTCCCTCAACTTGAGTGTAACCTTGGGCCACTAACCTAGCTTTATTCCTAATGACATTTCCGGACTCGTCCATCTTGTTTCTAAAGATCCACTTAGTACCAATTATTGGTCTATCGTGGGGCTTAGGAACAAGGTGTCAAACTTGGTTGCGCTCAAATTGATTGAGTTCCTCTTGCATGGCAAGCAACCAATATGGGTCCGTCTCGGCTTCGAGAATGTCTTTTGGTTCAAAATGAGAAATGAAAGCAAAGTTACCACATAGGTCATGGAGTTTGGAGCGCGTAGTGACTCCTTTAGATGCATCACCCAAGATGAGCTCCTTAGGATGATTTGTAGCGTATCTCCAAGCTTTAGGAAGCGGTTGAGTGCTTTCCTCCTTATCCTCTTGAACTTCACCTATAGATTCTTGCTTTTCTTCTTGAGCGGGTGAGTCCTTCAAGGATAGTCTCTCCATGTCTTCACCTAATGGTTCAAACTCTACAACATTCTCAACAAACACATTAGATTCTTCAAACTTAACATGCATGGATTCTTCAATGGTTTGAGAAGATCTAATGAAAACTCTATATGCTTTGCTAGTAGAGGAATATCCAACAAAGATAGCCTCATAAGCCTTAGCATCAAATTTACCCAAATTATCCTTAGTATTCAAAACAAAACACTTGCATCCAAAAACTTTAAAATATGCAACATTTGGTTTTCTAGAATGATACATTTCAAAAGAAGTTTTTGAAGAATTTTTGCATAAATAAATACGATTCGATATATAGCATGCGGTGTTTACGGCCTCGGCCCATAAATATTGAGGGAGGTCATACTCACTTATCATTGTCCTAGCCATCTCTTGAAGTGTTCTATTTTTCCTTTCTACAACTCCATTTTGTTGTGGAGTTCTAGGACAAGACATTTCATGCTTAATTCCCTTTTCATCACAATAAGTCATGAAGAGTTGGTTAACAAACTCACCACCTCTATCACTCCTTATTCTCAAAATCGGAAACCCTTTTCTTTTTCAACTCTTTTTCGAAAAATTTTAAAATGAGAAAAAGTTTGATCTTTATTTTGCAAAAAGAAAACCCAAGTAAAACGAGAGAAATCATCAACCAAAACAAATGCAAATCTACTTCCATTTAAACTCTTAGTTTTAGTTGATCCAAAAAGATCCATATGAATTAATTCTAAAGGCCTAGTTGACATGATATCCTTGATTGGTTTAAAGGAAGACTTGGTTTGTTTCCCAAGTTGGCACGCACTACAAATGCGGTCTTTCTCAAAATTCAAGTAAGGTATACCCTTCACCAATTCCTTTGAATTAATCCTAGAGATATGGTCAAAAGATGCATATCCTAATCTTCTATGCCAAAGCCAAGAATTTTCATCAAAAGCATTTAAGCATTTAGTAGAACAATCTAAATTAAGCATGTCAATAATATAAACATTATTATCACGAAAACCGGTGAGAATACAAACATCGGATTTAACATCAAAAATCTTACAAGATGTATCATCAAAAATAACTTTAAGTCCACGATCACAAAGTTGACTAATGCTAAGCAAATTATGTTTTAAACCATCTACTAAAACAACATTCTCAATAATAGGAGATGCACCAATTTGAATGTTACCTATACCGATGATAGTTCCTTTGGAGTCATCCCCGAAGGTGACGGTGCCACCTTCCATGTACCTTGATAGGGTTGTGAAGTTGTTGATGTCCCATGTCATGTGTCTTGAACAACCACTATCAAGGTACCACCGCTCCCTACGTCTTGGAGCTTTGGTGTGTACCTACATCAAACAATTTAAGACTTGATTTTGGTACCCACATTTTCTTGGGTCCTCTAGGGTTAGTGTCATGAACCCAAACAAGATTATTTGTTCTATTTAGTTGATCATAGCAAAACTTAGCTAAATGTCCATTTTTACCACAATATGTGCATCTATATACTCTACCATATTTAAAAGCATAATGGGTGTGTGATTTGTGAGCATGAGCATTGTGAGCATGAGCATGAGAGGTGCTAGCATGAGAATTTTTATCTTGTGAAATTTTAGCATGTGAAATGTGCTTTTTAGAAAACATGTTCTCAAGTTTCTTAGTATTGAAAGCACAATCATTTAAAACTTTTTCAAAATCATTCATTTTGGATTTAAAAGAGGAAATTTCTTTTTCATCAATAATAGGAGATTTTGCCTTACAAGTACTCTTGTAGGCACAAAATTCTTTTTGCATGGAAATGAAATTAGAAGAAATATCATCTTTTTCTTTAGAAAAAATGGCAAGTTGATTCTTAAGAAAAGCAACTTCTTTTTGTAATTTTATGCATTCAAGTTTCTTGTTATCATAAGTTTCAGAAAGTTCTACAAAAGCATGCACTAGAACTTCCTTACTTACATCATCATCTTCATCATCAAGGGATTGAGGGGTTACCTTGGGTGTGTTTGCCATGAAACACATATTAGCTTGATCCACCTCCTCTTCGGACTCGCTTTCCGAATCCCACGTAGCTTTGTAAGCTTTCTTTTCCTCCGGCTTCTTTGGCTTGAAGGAGGAAGTCATTTCTTCTTGAACTCCGGACAATCCGCCATGATATGTCCGGGTTTGCGGCAATTGTAGCATATGATCTTCCGCTCCTCTTTGCCTTCAAATTTTCTCCGGAAGTTGAGCTTGTTCTTCCGGTACATCCTCTTGACGTTGCGAACAAGTAGAGTAAGCTCCTCATCTTCTTCTTCGTCATCTTCATCGTCATCATTGGTGGATGAAGTCTTGAAGGCTATGGATTTCTTCTTTGAAGTAGTGGCCTCCTCTCTTGCCTTCTTCTCCATCTCATGGGTCTTTGGTTCCCAATGAGACTAATGAGGTCCATCTCGTCCTTGTCGTTCAACTCCTTCAAGGTGATGGCCTTGATCTCCCATGATGAAGGAAGAGCCCGAATTACTTTCCGCACCTTTTAATCGTTGGAGATGTCATCACCTAAGGAAGAAAGACCATTAGTGATTTTAGTAAACCTTGTAGCCATACTATCAATAGACTGATCATCAAGCATTTTAAATGACTCATATTGGGACCTCAAGAGATCTATCTTAGCTCTCTTGACTTGTGAAGTCCCCTCGTGTGTGACCAATAAGTGTTGCCAAATCTCATAGGCGGATTGGCAATGAATTACCCGTGTAAGGTCATCCTCATTCAAGGCGGTCAATAGGGAGTTTTGGGCCTTGGAGTTAGCCTCATATAATTTAAAGTCAAGGTCGGTCCAAGTGCTCTCATCACCATCGGGTGCTTCATAGGGTTTGGTCAAGGACTTGGCTACTAAGCTACCCAAAGATTGCAAAAATATAGTCATCCTAACCTTCCAAATGGGAAATTTAGGCCATCAAATTTAGGTGGGGATTTAATGTTGTCGGCCATGTTTACTAGTGTATGAATGGATGAATGAAAATGTTGATTAGCAAAATTTTAAGGATCTCTCTATGGATGTTAAGCCAAACCTAGAGTCCAAGCTCTGATACCAATTGAAAAGTCACCTAGAGGGGGGGTGAATAGGTGACAATGCTAATCAAAGGGCAAATAAAAAATTAAAGCTACAACAATTACAATCAAGAATCACAAGATGAATGCAAGCAAGTAAGTATGACAATGAATATGATGAGCAAGTAATAAGTGCAAGCAAAGTAGAGTAAGAATTGTAAGAATGTAAACCAATCGCAAACACAAGGATATGTTATCGAGGTTCGAGCACCCAGCTCTACTCCCCGCCTTCCCCAGAAGGATTCCGACCACTTCCACTATCACAAAGATCTCAAATACAATGGAGTACCCAACTCCTACAATCTCAAGAACAAGTAATTTCCTTGGTAGTCAAAAGACCACAAACTCTCTCTTTCAAATATCTCTTCCCTTACAAAGGTCCTTAGAGAATATTGAGTAGGAATGAAGCTCTTGTTGTAAGTGAAGAAAGAAAATTAAATCAGAGAGTATTTGAAAACCCTTCAGAAAATTAGTGAGAAATTCAGCACAAAAACCAAGAAACAAGTCTCTTTTGAAAGCCTTAACTTTTGAATTTTCTAGCAAAAAATTGTTGTAACCAATCTCTCCCCAAACACCCCTATTTATAGGAGAGGGCTAGGGTTTAGGGATAAAACATAATTACTGATGTTTAGGAGGTAATTAGATCAAAATATATCCTTAAACGAATTTTTAAACACAAAAGACAAAAATAAACAGCTCACTTAAAATCTGCCCGTTACTGTTCAACGGACACATCGGTCGACTGGGCCGGTCGACCGGTAGATCAAAAATTTGACCGTTATAGGCCAGCGTCGACCGACCCGGTCGACTGAGAAAACCTGTGAGCAAAAACAATATCTCGGTCGACCGCCCCGGTCGACTGGCAGACATGCACACTGATACGTGCCTCTGCCAGAACTGCGGTCGACTGGTCCGGTCGACCGGACCAGACTGACACAGACTCGGTCGACTGTCCCGGTCGACCGGATCAGGTCAAAAATCATTTTTGGAAAAGAAAATAAAGAGGATTTTGATTTTAACAAAAATACTTTTGAACAGGGAATAGAATTAAACATAAAGATGTATTTGTAGGCAAAAACTTGTATGCAAAATATTTTTGTATAATTTATAAGAAATTATTTTGGAATGAGCATGTGCGCAAAAACGTGTGTGATAGAGCTTCAAACCTATCCACTATTCTTTAACATACTATAAACTGAAAAACAAATTACATGAAGACTTTTTGAGCTATCTTCAAGTCTTTGAGCCATCCAATGCCTTGCTAGTGCCTTCTCTTCTATGATCCTTGATGTGCAATTTGCCTTCCTTACTTTGTGGAACTTAGAAGTTCTTGCAATAGCTAAGCGAATGGTCTCTAAACATGGTACAAACCTGAAACTTATCTTAACAAACTTATTAGTACCAAATAGCTCTAATTTGGTTTGTCATCATCAAAACACAAAACAATTGGAGAGTGTAACCTCTTGGGCCAACACTCAATGCATCGTGAATGTGTATATACATGAAACAAATGGGAAGAGATGGAAAATTACCTCATGGTGGTGGTTCCGGTGGTGGTCTGATTGGGCCAAGCGTTGCTACCCAATCAAGATAATGTGTAGCTCACGGAACTCACCTTTATTGACCTCTTTAATACAACCCAGTAAATGTTGGAGAACTGTATAATCTTATTAAAAAATTACCCCATCCAATTTCCAATTTTCAAAAATAATTACTGAGTCATTTGTTCAACATCTTATAAACAACAAGTATGATTTGGGAGAAGATGGATTTGGACTCAAATGGAACGAGAGCAAAAATTGATACCGACTCGGGAATTTGACTCAGATCAAGTTGAGATTCAACAGTGAGAGTCAAATTGGTTCAAAAATAGGGTCTAAACTAAAGAATTGATGTTCACACACTTTCCTCATCAATGAAGTATGATCAGAAGATATTGGTGATTCAATTTCACAGTGTACTAGTACAGAATTCAATGTTGCCTCCGGAATGGAGAAAAAAATCTGGTAAAGATACCGGAGTCATTATTGAACCAAAAGTGAAACGGAATCACTAGCATGAGGCTGGGATCACATTCTTGTTCAATTTCAATTTCAGGAAAGGATAACTTGCCAAAATGTTAAGGCGACTTTCATAACTTAGAGTTTGGTCAAGTTCAAATTGTGTGTTATGAAATGAATCTTGATTTCCAAAATAATATGATTCTTCGGACCAATCGATAGAGTTAGGGACATAAGGATGGTCAAAGGTTGACAAGAAAGACTTTTCTCGCTCTCATTGATCAATTCACTCATTATAGAGTCTAACCTATGATTAGTCTCTAATATTGCATAATTTTTATCACATATGCATATTATTTTGTATTAAATCTGCTAATAAAACATTACTTGCTTAATCCTAGGTCCATGGTCTGCAAATAAAGAATAAGACCCTAAATTACCATTAAAGGGTGATTAAAGGCCTACCAAGTAGCCGTTGAACTTAGGGAGGAGATTTGTCAGCCCAGGGCGTCAAATCCAGAATCCAGAAGATCTAGCTAACAGGGGACAGAAGGGACGGCACACAGCAGGAGGCCAGGCGTGCGCTGCCCTGGCAGGGCCGCGTTTCCGCGGCCGTACGGGTGCGGTCGCGCCTGTGCTT